>ML832557.1:52817-71050 GCA_009831015.1 Picea engelmannii
CGTTCATATGTAAGTATTGTCACAAATATGGAAATTTTTCAAAAAAATGTCCCATTAACAAACAATCTCCATAAGTTGATGTAACACATCAGGAGGAAGAATGGAAATAGGTCTAGAAGAAAGTAACTAGTGGTAAAGGTTTAATATCCTGACCTGGATCCATTGATCCCCCACTCAATCCAGATTCCTGATGTCAAAACCCTCCTCCCAAATCTCCCCCCCAAAAAAACCCCTCCATTCCCTCCAATCTCCCCCCCTATCCACCCATAATCCCTATGATCCTCTTGAAGAATCCTCCTCAAAGAAAAACTCCCCCCCAACTATAATCTTGGATCTTTCCCCTCTCTCCACCTCATCCATAGTTGGAATAGAAGATGAGTGAGATGAAGACGATCCTTCCAAGGAGGACACACAAGGATCATAACATCAGGGTAACAAAGACACCCACTCACAAGAAATTCATACTCAAGAAAGATAAGAAGGAGAAATACCACCAGAAAAGCCAAGAAAATCCGGTCGAAGAACAAACAAGGAAGTTAGAGAGGAATCAATCTAAAAATACAAGGCACAAGGAAAGAAACAATCTATAGAAAACTCCATGTACACCTCAACATGAAAATAAGGTACCAAAGGATCGAATCACCCGACTTATGGTAGTCGGGCCTCATCCACCCCCTGTCAATGATTTTCCTCTCTTGGAATTGCAGGGGATTTGGTAGAAAGGCTAAGACTTAAGCTCTAAAAGATCTAAAAAAATGGCCAACCCCTCAGTTATCCTTCTCTGGGAAACCAAAATGGAGGCATCATCTCTTCTAGAAACAACAAAGAAAATTTTCAAAGCCACGGGTGGAGAAGATGTTAACTCCCAAGGAGCCTTCGATGACATTGAAACTCTATGGGATGAGAAAATCTGGACTCTCGAGGTAACTATGGAAACTCAAATCTAGCTTTTAACTATTCTAAAAAACAAGGATAACAATAATAACATATTTGTAGTTAATGTCTACATTCCCAACTCCTATAAAGACAAAATGACTACCTGGAACTCCATTTCAGAGCTCAAAAACTCCATTGATCTCTCCTCTTGCATAATTGGGGGAGACTTCAACACCCATCTTAACCCAGGGGAACAAAAAGGGGGCAGTAACATTAGAGACCCTTTCTATGAAAATATGTATGATCTCATATCAGAATGGGACATGCAACACGTCAAACCCTCAAAAGGAAAGTACACATGGAACAATAGGCATTATGGACTTAGTCATATAGTATCCCTCCTTGAACTTTTTCTCATCAATAGTAAATTCCTTCTCTCCTCCTCTCTTATCCTCCATTTCACAATCTCAGATCATAAACCAATCTCTCTTTCCTTTTGAAATCCCCAAAACTTCATCCCCCTCCCTTTTTTCTTCAATCACCTTTGGCTAGAAAACCCATTCGTCCCCCCTATTGTTAAAAATGCATGGATCACCCCCTTCTCTGGTTCCCCAAACTATATTTGGGAAAGAAATCTCAAAGTGGTCAAACTAGAACTCAAAGAATGGGTGAAAATATCATTCATCCCACTTCAACAAGAAAATCAAGAAAAGATAGAGAAACTCAAGAAAGTTCAGCTATAGATAGAAAAAGAAACAGTTACAGAAACATTGTTGAACCAAGAAAAAGAATCATAAAAACATATTCAACACACCTTGCACAAAGAGGAAGAGCATTGGCAGTTGAAATACAGAAGCCTCTGGATAAAAGTGGGCGACTCAATTACTTCATTCTTCCACAAGCAAGCACAATCACAGAGGAAAAAAAGCACAGTCACCTCCATTACCTCAAATACAAGGAAACAAATCGACACCTCTGATCAAGTCAAAGAGGAGGCCTTTCATGATTTTAATAACCTATATTAACAACCAAGAATTGAAGAAACAAATTTTGATGTTCTTGACATTCTTGTTAATATTCCAAGTGTAGTCTCAGAGCATGAAAACAATCAACTAGTCAAGGATATAATAGAAGAAGAAATAGCCAAAACAGTTTGGACCATGGATCCTGACAAAGCCACTGGACCTTATGGTTTTCCAATCATATTTTATTGATCCTTATGGGACATTATCAAGTGGGATCTGAAGAAAATGCTAAATTATTCCCTTCACAAATAGAAAATTGAAGGAGCAAAAAATTCCAAATATTCTAATCCCTCCAATTTCTCTCGCTTTCATCCCATTTCCCTTTGTAACTCCTCATACAAATCCTCACCAATATCATCGGAACTCAGCTCAATCCCCTTCTACCAAAGCTAATATCATAAAATCAAGGTGATTTTTAAAGGACAAATAGATAACATAGACTATTGTGTTATTTCAAGAATCCATTCATTCTAGAAAGAAATATAAAGTCCTAAGAATCGTTTTAAACTCGACATGGAAAATGATCTTTACTGGGTCAAGCACACTTTTCTTCTCTTAGTTCTTAAAGCATATGGGTTCTCTGAAAACTTCATTAATTAGATTAGATCCTGCATCAACATGCCCTAGATTCCCCCTCTCCTCAATGAGAGACCTTCACAATTATTCTAGGCCAGTAGAGGCCTCTGTCAAGCATGTCCCCATTCCCCCTTTCTCTACATTCTCCTAGAAGTCTCTCTCATCCGTAAACTAGAAGAATAATGAACAAAGAGAAAACTCCTTGGTTTACTTATAGTGAGAGGTTTCAAGTAAATAAATCACTCCCAATTTGCATACGACACTCTCCTCTTGGGATCAACATCTATCTGTATCACTATCCACTTTCAGAATATTCTTAGTTCCTTCCTAGCAGCCTCAGGTGGTAAAATGAATATTTCTAAGTGCAGGATATATGGGTGGCATGTTCCAGGGCACTTAAAAGAGAAAATTCCTATAATTTTCATCTTCCCCATTATCACAACTTGGAACCACTTTAAATATTTGGGAATGCATATTTTCCTTAGCTCTCATGATTTTTCAGCTTAGAAAGAAGTCATTGGGAAAAATTTCGTAAGAATATAAAATTAGGGAGGCCGCTGGCTTAACCCTACATGGAAATCAATTCTTATCAAACAGGTCCTCCCTTCCCTTTCCATTTTCCATTGTTTAGGTATGTTAGCCCCCAAAGGTATTCTGGATAAAATCTATAGAGTGCTCTGAAGCTTCCTTTGGGAAGGAGGTAAACCAAACACTAAAGAGTTCCATATTCTTAATTGGAAACAAGTATGCTAACCCATTAACAATGGAGGGCTCGCTATCAGGGACCCAATTCTAATGAATACCTCTCTTGGAACAAAACTTGCTTGACATTTAATCATAGATAATACAGATTGGTGGAAATAAATACTTCTAGCTAAATATTTTAACTCCTCCAGGCTGCGTTATTTTTATGATCCCATCCCCTCTCTCCCAGGCTCTCTGATTTGGCGCCTCCTAAAAAATTCCTCCTTTCTAATCAAATCCAAACTCTCTTGGGCCTCGGTGAATGGAGAACAAAATAACATTTTCACTGATCGTATCCTATATCGCGAACCCTTGAACAACCTAGCGACTCTCTACCCTCTCAAATGGTCTCTCCCTCCTTAAGGATTTTTGCAAATGGAATTTAGATGGGGATTGGATCAATTGGAAGTTTCCCATTGCCCTTGACCATATCAGTCCTCTTCTTCCCACCTTCTTCAATAACCTTGCTCAATGTGCTCCCTCTAGCTGGACCTCATCTAATTCCTGTAGCTAGGGTGGAAAAACCTTTTCTATAAAATACAGTTACACTCTCTTGTTTTCTGAAACACAAGGTCCCCCATATTCCAAGATCTAGAAAGAACTCTAGTCTGGTCCCTTGCTACCCAAAGTAAACATTTTATGTTGGATTTTGGTCCATGGTAAGATTATAAAAACAAAAAATATCCTAAGACATGGAATAGAAGGTCCCTCATGTTGCCCCTTTTTCCTCTCAATGTCTAAATCCATCCCCCATCTCTTTCTCAAATGTCATTTCTCTTCCCAAATCTGGAATCTCATCTACTTCCCCCTCTCTAATACCCCCCATCTCCTTGAGAACTAGAATGATATTTTCATTTGTTGGAAACAAAGATATGTTGGCAGCTTCAAAAATAAGAAACAATTTACTCTTCTCTGGAGGCAAGTCCCCAAATTCATCTATTGGGAACTTTGTCTATCTATCAATCAAGCCATTTTCCGTGAGAAGCTTCCCCCAGTGAATAAAATCTTCGCTAAACTTTGTGGACTAGTTGCAGAATTTTTCAAGTTCAAAGCAATCGGATATGATCTACCAGGCACTTTGGAACAGAGAGAAGAATATTAGGTTTATTACATTCGGGGACTCCCAACCACATCCTTCACTCTTCCCATGCAAAAAAACAAAAGGAAAGAATGGAAGCTTTGTCTCAACAACAATCATTTTTTTCAATGGCAAAGGAAACAACACACTTTCTTGATTTTCTTTGATAGAGATGTAATAGGTAACCCAGGGGTAGTAGATGCGGGGGGAGGCATCTATGATTTCGATGGACAAAAGGTAGTTGATTTTTCTTGGGGCTTGGGGAAAAATACCAACAATAGAGCATAAAATCTAGTAGTGTACATGGGTTTAAAAATAGCTCATGCACAAAGTATCTGATCTCTTGTGATGCTAAGGGACTCCAAAATAGTCATAAAGGATATCCTTGGCCTCTCAATCTCTGTAAATCAATATTCCAGCGACCTTTGCTCGCAAATAAACCCCTTGAAACAAATATTCATCATATTATTCTTTTTTCATATCCTCCACTCTCAAAACACTGAAGTAGATCGTTTAGCTAAAGCTTCAAAATCCTTTGAAAAAAGCCACCTCGTTAGTAACCAATTCCTATATTATAATTGGATCCCTTAACCTTGCTCATGTGACTTGTCTCCCTCTCACAACTCAAGAATTTTTCCTTATGCCCCCTTATTCTCCCTTAACACTCCCCCCTACCCTCCCCCCGCTAACCTTCCTCTCCCCCCCTTATTCTCCCCCTCCCTCCTTTCCACGTCCCTCATGGGCCCTTTCCCCCTCTTCCCCTTGCCCAAATCCCCCCCCTTTCTCCTTGGCACGCGACTACCCTCCCCAATCCACATGCCTCCCTTCCTCCTCCCTGTGTCCTCCCTTCAACTTACTATGCTCACATTATATATCATGGAGCTTCACTCGCCCCTCTTGACGATCAGACGTATTCTTATAGAGTCACCTTCAACTCTCCACCCTGCACAAATTCATTCCATCTTGTGGGTGATCCTAGCACCCTATTACATCAAGGGAACGTCATTTCAACAATCATGGTTGCTCCAGTTTTTTTTCAGTTCCATCACTTGTCTCTTCAGGACACTCGACTATCAATCTAGATGGTATTCTCTCTCTACTTACTCTGCCTATGTTCTTTGTTTCTTCAGCACCTGCCTGACCTATTTTCTCATCAATCTCTTTGTCAATATGTGATGAAGGTCAAGAGCACCCTACTCTTATTCGACTTGTGTTTTGGAGGAGCTCTGAGAACAATTCCTCTCTTTACGCACATATGTTAGAAGAGCGAAGGAGCACATAGATGCTCATCACTCTGAGTTTCAAAAAGAGAACCAGGGGCTCCGAGAGGAAATGGAGAGCCTACAAAATTAGCTACATCAGCAAGAAAATCAACATAACCAAGAATTGGCAATAACCTTAAGGGTAATTAACAGGAACACGAGGCAACTTGGGGTTGTTACCCAACAATTGGAAAACCCACAACAACCAGAGAATTCTATCGGCTCTGGTGAGTCTCGGCTCCCGTCCACTTTCACTAAGAAGCCAAAAATGACCACCCCTTAGCCCCTTCAATGCCAAGACATGCATACTTTAACCATGCATAGGTGAACCCAACAACGCCACAAGTGGAACAACATGAAGACCCATAGCCTTCACTAAACCATTAGTCAGGTTTCAAATGAATTGTAAAATTTTGTTACTTTTAAACTTGTCTATTTCCATTTTTACTTGGCAGAATTGTAGTTCTTATGTAGTGGTTGATACAATTTCTTTATATTTCCATAGATAGTTATACTCTCATGGAAGTAGCAAAGGATTTTTCACTCTATCATATGTAATTTTTGGAGATCTGATGTTATTTTTTTAATATACAAACCCCCAACTGTTTATGTTAAAAAAAAATATATTTTTTGGCATAGTTAATTCGTTGTGATTGTTTTGATCTTCAATGATAACATGATCTATATACATTAATAATTTCACAAGTCATGTAACAAAAGTGTATCATGGATGCAAATTTTGTGGACCTTCTCTGAAGTCTAAGTGGGCCAACCACCTATGAAATCCAGTGTACGACTGCTCCAGGGTATTCCTCCTAGAACAACACCCTTACAGAAAAGAAACATCCACTTTCAATGGTAAACTAGAGAGAACCCAAAGTCCTGCAATAATGACACCAACATAATGGCTTAGAGAATATGTGAGAGAGAAGGAGAAGGAGATTACATAAATTTTTGATTCAAATGGGGAGCCTATGTTTGATGATACATAATTCTTCGACACCTATGTTGAGAAATTTCCCATTGGGATGAAAAATAAATCGGTATTTTATGAGCTCCCATATTGGGAGCATCTTAAGATTTCCCACTTACTGGATCCCATGCATATATTTAAAAATGTTTCATCTTCTTTATGAAGGCACATATCATCAAAATAAAGTGACACATTGGTTGTTAGGAGAGATCTTATTTCTTCAAAAACTAAAAAGAAACATTGGCTAGGACAATATAGTAGAGGAGAGGTTGGTCTCTCTTGATGATTCAAATAAGGTGATGTCCCATGGATTTTGAAGAAATATTATATTTCTTTGTACAAGGAAGTTATATTGGGTGTGAACGTGCCTTCTTTATATGTTTCTTCACTACAACGCGATTTCATTGTAGAATAAAATTTTCCGTGGTTGAAATCACATGCCATTTGAACCTTCTAAGAGTATGTATGTCAAAAACATGATTTTATTATTTGTTTTAATTTTTATCCCATGGGATAATACCAAATTAATTTTGTATGTGTTTACTTTGTAGTGTCCTTATCCTCTACTCATTGGTGGGTGTATGAACCACGACTTCCCCTAATACCAACAACATGTCATATCTAAATTATCTGCATTTGTGCATTGGATCACATCAAAGGAGATTCATATGGCTATCATTCCATAGTGGAGTCAAGAGATAGCTGATATTGTTTATATGTTTGAGAAGGAACTACTGACGAGTTTCATGGACTTGTAGGTTCATCTTCTAATTCACCTAGTATATGAGGTTGAGTTAGTCGGAGTGGTCTCTTGTTGTTGGATTTTCTTCTTAGAGAGGTACATGAAGAAATTGAAAGTATTTTTTCGACAAAGGGAAAAACCCAAGGGGTCTATGGAAAAGGGGTACATATCATATGAGTCTTTCTATTATGCCAGTGAGTACATCAAATAGATCGACAACACAATGGGTGCGATGATTTGTGACGATGAAAGGGATGAAGACAAAAGAGAAGGGGAGCTTCCCCAAATGAATGGAAAAAGGCTATTGATATACAGTAAGTGACTTATCGTTTGTCAAATTTCTACACAGTGACTATTCACACTAAACTTCATAATGTATATTTTGATCTCATATGTACTATATGTCGGTTTGATTTCATGAATATATACATCAACGAATTTAAAAATTGATGTCATCAATAAATTCATTCTTTACAATTCAAAGGTAACATAGTTGTGGGTCGTATTGTATGAACAAAAGAGGAGGAAATGGGATAGTGATAGGAGGCATCGTAGCTTGAAGAGTGTGTATCATCAAAAACCCTCTTCGTTGCTCGTAGCCTAGTTTCTCTGATGATATGACATATAAGAGTCATCGTATCATGCGACATATCCCTCCAAAGATCCAAGAGTATAGGATTTTCCCTGATGTCTCGCATCAACACAGGGAAGACTCCCATCTCAACCAAAAGTGCATAGAGTCGGTCACCCAATTCCAACCTGAATCTAGTATCTAGTGTACAATGCATGTTTTCGTGTATCTACACCAGAGGACCCTGACCCTCCATGGCCTCTAGAATCTCTTCCTCTACATATGGTGGGGTAGGAGGAACGTCCCCAATGAATGTGCAAATATTTGTAAAATATATAGTACAAAACAATAATTAAACAGTTTCATTAAACAATTTAATAAAACAAGTTAAAGAACATGTTAGAATTAATTTTATTCTAATTAAGTAAGACAATAAAATGAAACCAAGATTAATTTAAGAAAACACTAATATTACCTCTAGCATATGGTGTTTCATCCAGTGTGAAGAGGATGTTCAAACATCCTTGCCAATCCAACGTCGCGTAAGGACACAACATAGTTATGAACATGTCATCGACCTCACTAGCTAGTAGCTCCAGTGCGTCAGTGGAAATCTTAGCTGAAAACTCCATCTAGCCCCTCTTGGTCATCATCTTTCTCCACATGTGCATTTGCACCTGAGTCATCACCCTAGAAGGATGATGGAAAAAAGTAGGCCTCATCTCAAGAAACCTCTCCAAAAATAAAAATAAAAACTATGAATAAAAAGGGAAGTTTTCCCTCCCATGTATCATAACACAACATCTATCTAGAGCTATAAAAAATTGATGCAAAAAATTGCAGACCATATAATACATCGTGGCCTCTATACCAAAGAATCAACATAATAAAAAAGAGTGCAACTAATTCATTTCCCATCACTGGTAAAGTGTGAAATGGTCATTATTAACATTGAAAAGCACCTAACCTCCTCTGCACCAAAAGAAGTGATTCGTAGTTGTCCACCAGACACCTGAAAATCAGCTGGAAAAAATACATCAATCGCAATATATCTCTAAGAGTACATGAGCCAAATCTTTGCTGCAACATTGATCAAGACATAAAGGAACTGGGGAAAATTCTCCCCTCTCCTAGATATCCCAATGATAAAGTATATATCATCCTCAATGGGTTGGTACCATTGATCAGGACCAACACAGAAAGCATGTGGATGGACATCCTATCGACTGATCAACTGCACCAAGAACCCATAGTGCCCCTTCAGGGATGTATCCTCCTCATAGTGCTTAAGGAGTTCTACATTCCTCAAGAGGACTTGGGTCACTACAGTAATAGGGTGAAGGTACAAATCTCTCTCCCTCTCCCTCACCTCTCAATCCCCTACAACATTGTAAAGGTAAACCCTATTCTTCTTCTCCTGCTAGTGCTCTCTCTACTAACGTCTCTACATGATTAACATATAAAATGCATTAGCCTAATACATAAAACATAAAAAAAATATAATAAATGAGAATTTTATTTATAAATACGGAAAAATAACTTTCTTCAAAAAAAAAGTAAATTTCATTACTGGTTTGCCCCAAAAAAATCAAGCACTGCCTGCGGTGCGTATCTTACTTTTGAGCATTGTTTTTGATGTGCACATGTAACATAATGCATTGTATAAAATTTGTTACATTATTTTATGCATTGCATTGTATAACCTTTCCACACATATGCATTAAGGTTAACAGACGCACCGCCTAAAATAATAAAAACTTAAAATCCTAATGTATCATAAAATCATTTTTTTTAATTTTTTACTGCAATGTGTATCCTTTCCCGAAATGCACCGGTGAGTTACAGGAAAGACGATGCACCGCACAAACAATTTTTTAAAAATGGATAGTTATGGTACTTTGGTATTTAGGCTCTAATGTTTTACAATGGTGCATTGGGTAATCCTTAATGCACCCGTGTGTAAGTTTACCAATGCACCGTATAAATTAATTTATCTAATTTATGTGATGTGTCGTTTAACATAATGCCCCGGTGCGTTAACATTATTTTGACGCACCACAAAAATAAGCTATATTATTTTAAGTGGTTTGTTGGTAAAATTATGTCGCGGTACGTTAATGATTACATAACATGTCAGTGCATAACATTTACAAACGCACCGTCAAAAAAATTAGGAAAATGTGTTTTGGTGAACCCTATAAATTTTCAGGGTGCACCGTCCATGGTGCGAGCCGAAATACTCGAATACACCATGCATATGTTTTTTGTGTTTTTAAACACTGGAAATTTAACTGAATTTTTCATTTTAATCCACTAAAATTTTAAGTTATAAATAAATAAAGACATTACCTAGAAATTTCCTCATGGGGGAGGCATGGTTGCTACATAGTAAAAAAAACCAAATTTTCCCACCATTTGGAAAAATTTGAAAGAAATTCACTGAGCAATGGACGAAAGGAAGGAAAGAAAGGGAAGCACTCATGACAGGGCACTCCAGAGAGGCAAAATTTTCACCAGTTCTTGAGAGATCTACAACAGCGAAAAGAGTAAAAATGAATTTTATGGCCGATCTTTTTTTTTTTATTTAACCCTTTTACGATGCGCTCAAATATTAAACACACAAATGCATCTGTATTTAAGTAGCACACAAGAGTATATTTAAAAAAAAAAAAAAAAAAACACCTACCACGGTGCACCATGTTTGAGAGATATTGTGTGCACCGAGGCATCGATATTTAAGTAGCGCACTTGCGTATATTTTTTAAAAAATAGCCATACCATGGTGCGCCATTTTTTAGAGAAATTGTGCACACTGGTGTGTTCGTATTTACATAGCACACCAGAGTATTTTTTTTAAATAACCCTACCACGGTGCACTATTTGTGAGAGAAACGGTGTGCACCAATGCGTTAGTATTTAAGTATAACACTAGAGTATATATATTTTTTAAATAACCCTACCACAGTATGACATTTTTTAGAGAAACAGTGTGCACCGATGTGTCAGTATTTAAGTAGCGCACTCGAGTATATATTTATTTTAAATAACCCTACCATGAAGTGCCCTTTTTTAGAGAAATGTTACACCGGTGTGTCAGTATTTAAGTAAATCACTGGGGTATATATATATAAACCTACCACGGTGTGCCATTTTTTAGAGAAACCATACACACCAATGCATCATTATTTAAGTAGTGCATCATAGTATATATATATTTTTAAATAACATGACCACAGTATGCGATTTTTCAAAGAAACAGTGTGTTTGTAGTATAAAACTCACCAGTGCATTAGGTATTTATAAAATCACCTTAAAAAAACATCTACTAAAACCTCCTCCCACTCTCCTCCACTAGTGTCCTATTCTATAAATGGATTTATGGGCTATTTTTATTTGGGGCTTCCACCAAAACCTATGCTATAGGGTCATTTCCTTGTAGTTCCACGTGCAAGACCTTCAACCTCTGGGTGCTTTAATAAATTCCCCCATTGGGAGTTCTCCTATCCCTCACTCTCGTTATCACTTCAAGATGAGTGTGGGATGGATGCGGTCATAATGGAGTTTAATGATTCTTTCGGTAATCATTGTCTAATGTGGCGAGAATGTATAGAGGGATATCCTTTAATTATATCTCTCATGTGTTGGGATTTTAATATCCGAAGGCATTCCCTGATTCAACATGGCACTCTTAGTTTGGTGGAGAATTATTCAAGTAGTCCTTCAAGTCCCTCACTCTAGTTATTTTGAGAATCTCTGTAGGCATGGAAAATTATGGTGAAAGGTAGATTTGGGCGTTGGGCCAAGAAAATTTATCTGATGGAGGAAGATATTGTGAATATGTGCACTTCTACGCATTATGTTTAAATTCATTTTAGATGATTATCGGCTTAGGTGTTAATAGTGCTTGAAGAGTCGGTTCAGTAGAGGTAGAGGATCCAACACCTCTAGGATGAGTTTTTGGTGCTCAATCAACAATTAGAGGAGGTTCATATCATATCAATGTATAATTTAACACCACAGGTAGACAATGGCAACTTAAGAAATTCGGACGAAGCTTCATCTCTTGCCACAACTCCTATTCATATGGATTTAAATGCCCCAATGTGGAATTTCTCTCATTTAGTATAAATAATGAATTAGTTGTGTATATGTGTATTGGGGATATATTACAAATTGTACATCATCGTGTATTATGAAATTAACTCTCAGATTAAATTCAAAACACTGCTACTCATAGGATTAATATCTCTTCAACAAAGTAATTTTGAATGCTCGTTGCAATTTTGGACAAGATGTAATTCCCGATCATTTTCACACGTAGTTTTATATTAATACATCTTCCCCCTTTTTTGTATAAAAAAAAATCATTGTGATATATTTTTAAGAAAATGCATTGGTTTAGATGAAATGTGTAAGTTATTATTTTTTCTAGAGAAGACCTTGTAGAGAAACCCATGTATTTATTTCCCAAATTTTTGGATGATATCCCTAGTAAAAGTATTAGCGTAGACTAGTGCACATAACCCAGGAAAATTTGAACTGAGCACTTATCGACATGGAACTATCAAAATGCCTAGTAACATCATTGACAATTGACTGATTTAATCCCTTGAGGCTTTTTTTGCAAGGAAAACATCACAGGGAAACCCAAGGGATACTCTTACACATTCATGGATGACATCCCTAGTAAATTCATCAATGTAGAGTGCTTCACCTAGGGATATTTATATTGGGAACCTATGAGCATAGAACTATCCAAATACCCAACCAGCCAAATACCTTCCCCATCCATCTGGAGTAGAAGCCTTCTATGTGTTCTTAATTTCTTCTTCAATTCGTGGATTTCCTATTCTAGCGAAGGTGGGGGAATGGGGGGAGAAATAGACTCAGAGATGGAGGCCATTCGACAGGCTGGAGGATAGTCTAACAGAGGTTGATGGGTAGGGTACCATGCAAAGAGATACAAGTAAGACAAACATTCACCCAAGTATGGGCTACAAGCTTTGGTTTCCACCCTTAAATCACTAGAGAAAGAATGTGAAGCCATGATTCAGAAGACCTCACGTGAGCGCTTTGTCAGAGAGATATGGACTCAGTACATGGGTATTATGGAAGACTCATACCAGAATGTGTGGAGTGATGTGATATGGGAGGAGAAGTACCTTCATGCATGGGAGTCATCAGTCGCTGAGGTGATGCCACGGATCGAGACGAGAGGAGGAGTATTGTCTTATTTCCCCCTGGAACGAGAACGCCTGTGAGTTTCCCACCTTAGGCCGTTAAGGAATTGGGGTGAAGGATAGGGTCCCTGTAACACTCTGTTTCCCCCAATTTGTAAAAATAACTGGACTGGCCAAGAACTGTGGAAAACTCATAAATGTGAATATGTGATCTAAATGGACCTTGTGGAAAAGGTCAATAAATGTGAATAAAATTATGAATTTATATTGCAGGACTGTTGAGAGGGGATGTGCAGAAAAAGAGACCACGATGGCGGTGGAAGGCACCTAGAAAGGTGGAGTTAACTTACACCGAGAATTAATACCATATTTGGACTCCACTAGCCCGGAGAACCAAAAGCGGCTCATTGGCCCTGAATTAAATGTCTCGCAGGCTAGTAGGTAGATGGTTTAATGAGGGATGGGAGGTGAACCTCCCATCTGTAGATCTGTTAGACCTGATCAGCACGAGGGTAATCGTGCCACACGCAACCTCGCAAGAGGATAAGGCATGGGGTAGAAGTGATTGGGGGCATACGCGAGCGGAGAACTCTGGCAATATGCAGAGTGAGTGATAGCAGAGAGGAAGGAGATTAACCTTCGCTCCTAGTCACTGGAAGATAGAGATGCAGTCTCACAGCATCGTGGTCTCATCTTAGGGGTGGCTAGTGGTAAATCCACTAGGAGTCGCTAAGCCTACGGTTGGGTGGAAATGAGCACCCCTCTCAGCAGTTGCATAACCCCTGGTGTTATTTCTGATAAGTGTTTTTCCTTTGGCATCTTGAAATATATGTATATGTTCATTCTTATGATTATGCCCATAAGCTGTGAAACTGTGAATGATTTCATTATAAGAATGTCTGTATGGTATTTTGATCAGTACTAGTAGTTGTATATTTGTATGGAAGGACTATGTATGGTTTATGTCCTCATGAATTGTTATTTACATGCGTACTGATCTAACTCAAACTTCATGTCTAGTTCTCGGGAGGATGACCTCCTTACCTACCTCAGGTAGAATCCTGAGTGAATCTCCCCATAGAGATACCCTCCTTGAAAATCCCATCAAGAACCTGGAAGGAGGACATGAGGGAGCAAGGCCCTAAGAAATCCTTGATAGTAATGAATCGATGGACGAGATTTCATCAAGAAATCTGTGGTCACTCATGACCGTTAGATTTGGTAAGAGGAAGCTGGAAAGTTAAGTGCCTCAATCCTAATAGGTATTAATTGACGGATGAGGATCCATCAGGAAATCTACAGTCACACACAACCATTAGATTAGTAGGAGAAAGTAGGGCGTTAAATGCCTTACCACTTTGTTTTTTCTGTATCTTCATGGGTAGCGAAGAGTTTAGGACCGTGGATCCCTAAATTCCATGAGAGTATCTGGGTTGTGGATATTTCCACGTTTAGGAAGTCGTGGGAGAGCCCACAAGTTAGGAATCTGTCTGAGCTGTCAGATTTCGGCTGAAAAACCCGATAGCCGTTGGATCTGTCAGAAGATACTTGAGGGTTAACACCCCAGTGGATCAGGACTTTCCAATGTGGAAACCCTGAAATAGATTTGAGCCATCTGATTGACGGAGGCCACGTGTCACAAGATCTCCCATTTTGGGAAATCACTAATCACAGAATCGGGATTCTTGTTGACAAGAGTTCAGGATTTTCCAATGTGGAAA
Organism: Picea engelmannii; assembly: GCA_009831015.1. Classification (NCBI taxonomy): domain Eukaryota; kingdom Viridiplantae; phylum Streptophyta; class Pinopsida; order Pinales; family Pinaceae; genus Picea; species Picea engelmannii. The sequence continues at coordinate 67,566 of ML832557.1, forward strand.
CCCTGGGTTAGATTTGAGCCGTCCGATTGACGGAGGCCACGTGTCGCGAGATCTCCCATTTCAGGAAATCGGGAATCGTGGAATCGGGATTCCTGTTGACAAGAGTTTGGGATTTTCCAATGTGGAAAACCTAGGATAGATTTGAGCCATCCGATTGACAAAGGCCATGTGTCGTGAGATCTCCCATTTCGAGAAATTGGGAATCGCAAGATTGAGAGTCCTGGTGAAAAGGGATCAGGACTTTCCTGGGTGGAAATATCGGAGTAGTTGTGGACCTTCCGATTTAAGGAGGTGATGTGTCGAGAGATTACCCGTTTCGGGAAATCATGGGTCGGGGATTTGGGAATTCCGTTGACAAAAACCCAGGCTCTTGCCTTGACAAATCCCAACCCATAATGACGAGACGATAGCAGGTGGCTAAGTCTCGATGGATGGACGAGATTCCTTCGGGAGATCTCAAGGGTTGTAACGACCATCAGATGTGAGGAAGAGATGTCAGTTTTATGCTGGACTGAGAATGTGCATTAGGGTAAGTAGCAAGCAGATCTGGATGGCCAGAGTCCACCCGCCTAGATCTACGGCTGAGGATGCATTCTGGAGCCCCCTTGCCATTACGCCTTTNGGGGGGGGGGGTTCGGAATTGGACGTGCAACTCTCGAATGGTCAAGATTAATCCATCATGATCAATGATGCTCAGGTGGATTCTGAATCCCCCTTGCCATTCTGCCTTTAATGGGGGGGGGTCCGGAATAGTGTGGCATGAAGTGGGGCCCCCTCCTATCCTGTCGACTATTGTGTCACACTTTCCCCTCTGCCACCTGCACTCCACTTAACCATGCGATGGGGCCTGTTCCCATTGGTTGTTCTCTAGCCCTGTCAGGGTTCGGCGGTTGCAAAGACGAACGGTTTGACATTACCGTAGTGTCGAGATGCAAAATTAAAAAGACATTGCATTTATTTGAACTGTGATCATGACCCACGATCACCTGGGAACGGAGAGAGAAATAAGGAGCCATATTACGCTGGTCCTCCATGGATATTTAGGGGTTCTTATTCGATAGAGGACCAGAAAAATCTGATTTAGGTAGTGGGTATGTGACAAAGTGGTATCAGAGCATGGTTACAACACTCGTCCTGATTGGGCTCATGCACGAATTGTGCATAAGCTCCATTCGAAGCACTCCTACGAGGAGTAACCCCCTAACTTAACTCTCTTGTCCAGGATTAAAAACGTGGAAACAAGAACCCGACTGTGTATGCATGTGAAAGAGTTATAAATTCATGTGCAGATTATAAAATGTATTTAACTCTTGACTAATAACCATCGTTTGTCTTTTCACCCAAGCGAACGATCAACAACGGAAATTTACAGACGCAGAGAATGGTGACACCTCAAGAGATGGGAGAAGGCTCCCGCAATAGAGACGAAGAGTCTGACGAAAGAAGAGCAATGGGAACCCCTCCAAATCTAGCCAAGACTGTGAGGAGTCTTATGGTTGAATTGCAAAGTTGCAAGGCTGACAATGAAAGGATGATGAAAGAACAAGAAAAGCAAACCAAAATTAATGTAGTTTTACTGCAGAGCTTATCCGACCTACAACGAAAAATGCAGCATGAACCCGAGATGCAGAAACATGGTCATATCAGTGGCCATACTGAGAGGAGCACCTCAATAAAGGTCCACCCCAGAGGTAAAGGACCAGTGCCAGACAATTCCACTAAGAAGGAAGCTATCGATTCAGAAGGCTCTTCCAGCAGTAGGACCAGTTCCTATTCTCGAAGAAAACAGAAGAAACAAAAGACTTCCAAGGGTCATAAATTTGAAGGATTTAGAAAGGCCAAACTTCCCTCCTTCGACGGTGAGATAAAGAAGGGAGAGGAAGCCAAGGCCCGGCTACTTGGACTGAAGAAATATTTCAGAGTCCATGATTTTTCAGAGAATTTGAAGGTCTGAGTGGCCACTTTCAATATGAATGGAAAGGCTTCCATCTGGTAGGAGGATCTTAAGAATATGAAAGGGGTCCGTGAGGAGGACCTGTCTTGGAAACAGTTTGAAAAGTACTTCCAGAAGAAGTATTTGTCGGAAAGGTATTTCGACGAGAAGGCTAAAGAGTTTTATGAACTCAAACTGGGACAACTCACTATAGAGGAATATGTCAACAAATTTCTCAACTTATTGAGATATGTACCCTACATCAAAGTAGAGAAGGTGAAGGTGCAACGCTTCATCAGTGGGTTACCCAAGGAATACCAGAACCGAATCGAATTCGACGAGACAAAGACCTTAGAAGACACTATTCGAAAAGCAACATATTGTCATGAACAATATGGACATCGGGCGGAGTCTCGTGGAGACTGGAAACATAAGAGTGGTTCGAGATTTCAGAAAAAGGGGACCAAACCCTCAGGATTTAAGAACTACAAGAAGAACCCCAGAATGAAATTTCCAGCTCGGAGTGTACTCCAATAGAACTTTCCCTCGGTGGATGGAAGTAAAACTTCTGGACCTATACCAGTGAAGACTAATAACCCAAAGAAAGAACCTCTGAAATGTTGGGGTTGTAGAGAAGAGCATCTCCTGAGAGACTGTCCACACTGACAACCGAATAGTTGAAAAGTTTATAACATTCAGGAAGCTCCCATAGTCAATGATGTGGCAAGGAGTGTGCCGCAGATTTATGCAGCCTTGGATAATAACCAAGTTGACCACCAAGCTTCAATGGTGGAAATAGAAGGTATGATTTTCAACCATCTGGTGTCTGTTTTGATTGACCCTCATTCAAATTTGAGTTATATAGCCCCTAAATCTATTGATAAGTGTAATCTACAACCACGAAAGCAAACTAATCCATGGTTGGTACAGTTAGCCACTGGAACCAAAAGAAAGGTAGTAGAGGTCATACCAGCCTGCCAACTAAAGTTGGGTGAATTCCCCACCCAAGCAACCCTTAATGTATTACCCCTGGGATCATATGATCCATTGATTGGTATGGATTGGCTGGCCACCCATAAAGCCAAACTGGACTATTACCATAAAACCTTAGAATGTGTGAGCAAAGAAGGAAAAAGGATAACCCTTCAAGGGCTCCGAAAACCGGTCTCGGTGAGGAAAATATCAGCCCTGCAAATGAGAAAGTATTGCCAAAAGGGATGTCCCCTATATGCAAGATACCAAATATATAAAATATGCAGAACAGAAATGAAATGCTAGAAATGACAGAATAACAGTAAAATATCCAGCATAATCTTCACAATACACAGAAATGATATACGAAATAGCACTTTGAATTAGATAGAAATGTTCACAGGCCTCTTCGAGGGGGAAACCTCCAATCGATTAGTGCTCTATTACAATAATATCAAAGCTAGGGTTCTCATACCCTCGACTCCTATTTATACTAAAAAGAAGCATCTAGAGGAAGATCCTTCTAGAAGCGGAAGCTTCTATTAGGTCTTCTTACATCCGCCTTATTCTATTTTATTGA
>ML832557.1:85602-96454 GCA_009831015.1 Picea engelmannii
CTTACAACAAGAAAATGAAAATGGTGATGAAAGAACTCCTTGCACATCCACTCAATGGAGAGGTGGATTGCTCAATGAAATGATGCCAATGTGTCTTTGTCAAGGATGGAGTCCTTAAAACAATCTAGGTAGCATAACATTACTTGAAATTCCTTGAGAAAATGAGGTGCATTCATGGCTTTTTATAGCATTGCTTTGGGCTTTTTTGTAACTGCTTTGTAGTGTGAAAAGAGGCCATTTAGGGCATTATTAGGTCTTTGACCAGCCTACCATTCGGATTCAGCTCAGATTTGAGGGTCAAATCAGCTTGGGAGCTGATCCATAAGTGGTTGGGAGGCCGACCACTTCAATAAATGCGTCGTTTAGAAGGTGCACGGTTTTTTGCGCTAACAACCGCGCATCATGCGCGTATGCACGCATCGTGTGCATATGCGCACATTCTACGTTTTTGTTCCACACATGTGCATGCACGCCCAACTTCTGTAAAGTGCTCTTCAATTTTGCACTACTTTGTATAGTTTTTGTCCCTTTTTGAATGCTGTGGGATTAATTCATGGCCATGAATGACTTCATTATTGTTTTGACGATGATGAGTTCTTGTAACCATGTGCTGATGAAATTTCAGTGATAACAGATGCCCCCTGATGGATGAGGTTAGGAGCATACGTATAGCCGAAATCCATCAATGTTTCTTCTACTAAGAATTTTGTTGTAAGATAGAGCAATAGTGGGATCATTCAGATCAATCCTTTGGATGAGAAAGGAACCGGTAGGACCCGACCTTCCATAAGGTGCGTAAAATATACAACTGTGTACAAACAAGGCGGGCATGCCCCATGCTCGTGTTTATGTAACTCTGAAAAAGAAGATGACGGAAGTGTTGGTGTAGACAACTATAGCATCCTCGGGGGTGGTTGTAATAAAGGCAAAAGACAATTCTGTAAGTGAAAATGCTCGGAACAATAGGCAGTGATCATGGTAATAAATAGCAGCAATTATGTGGGCATTGAGAGCCCAGCCCAGTTCATAGGTCTTCGGAAAATGAGAGAAATAACTGCAATAGTTTCAAAGTAAGACCCACCGTAACACGAGAAAGTGTTGGTGTCGAATGTTATGGGGGCCAACGACAGCAGGGAGCAATGGTGTTTCACCCTGTGTCGTCCGAGATCGCTCATTGAATGGAGAATGAGAATCAAGATACTGTCACCCTTCTGAAAAATTGTGCTGATGTCGACAAAAGGGGAACACGACTCCCAGAAGAAAAAGGGCTTCATGGAATCTACTGAGGTGAGGAAGTGGCAGAGGTACATGGACGAAATCAAGAATCGGGAAGACTCAAGACTTCCCTTGGTTGGAGGATGTATGAGATAAAGAGTGGCTGCAACCGTATAACGAGGTCGAGTGTCAGGGGGATGACAAGACCGGTGATAAGTTGTGCCAGAGGTGGGACAAAGTAAATAAATTCAGAGGGTAGAGGTAAGTGACCCGTGGAGTACTCTGAAGAGATGGACGATGCCGGCAAGGGTAGATGGAAGTAAGGCTCCAACCAAGGGTGACATGGGTTGCGTGTGGCCAAAAAGGGAAGCAAGTCGCCAACGGTGATGACCAAAAGAGAATGTGATGACTAGAAATAAAGGCGTTTGTACAAATAAATAATGAATAATGGGGGAGAAATGTACAAATACAGAAACGAGTGCCCTAGTGTGAGATGGGTGGCCCACGTAGGGCATAATGTGCTTGGAAGAATGATGAAGGGTGGGGGCCCCATTGGTGAGTTTCTGTATGAGGTAGGTGAAATGAAGGTAGGTTCGCAGATGGGCAAACTGATTGTGGATGAAATGGAGGGTTCATAATACTGTGGAGGTGCAGGTAAAAAATAGAACCATAAAGAGATAATCTGGGAGTCCATGTGGGAAAGATAGCAAAATGAGGAGAAGGGGTATGTGGCTGATTCACGACATGATGAAAGACTATCGGGACTCTCATCCCTAAAGGGTAATGAAGAATAGCATGAGTGTCAAAAGCGCCAAAAGGTGCTATGAATGGGACAACTCATGTGGGTAAGAATTCTACCAGGTAACAGTACCGAAGATGCAAATGGAGGCGTGGGTACTGCAGAGCCGGGAATGAGGATCTTAAAGGCCAATATCAGAGGGTGTGACTGGAAATGTAAATGCAATACAGCGAGAGAGACTACATGCCAGTGCTGAGTATATACCTGAAGGGATGATGTTGATGAATGATGAGCAAGTACCTACACACATAACAACCAAATACCCAAAGTGAAAAACATCTGAAGAGAATCAAAGATATGAGCATGTATTTGATAAATGTGACTATGCGCGTGCATACCTGACCATGATATGAAAAAAAGGTGCCCCAGGGGCTCAGGATAAAAAGTGACCTAGGGACTGCTATGATGTAGGGGACGGGATGATGATCCCGTGGCTGAAGACGGTTTGAAAAATGGACACCTTGGGCTCCCGGAATGGTGAGTGGAAGTTTGGAAAAAGGCCTATATATAGATGTAGGGCCCACATATCTGTAGGAGGCGCTGGTACAATGACCCTGGTACGGGGCCATAACACTCTCCTCCGATGGCAGCCGGAGTGGATTATGATGACATACGCCATCGTCTGGAGACGGTTCTACAGGATGTGCCTGAGGGCATGTGGACACGCATCCAGGATGCGAGTTTCCTAGAGAAATGTGTAGGGGTACCGCCACCATGGCGGGCCATAGTGCGGCGAGCAGCAGTGCTTGCTGCTATGACGAGTGGACGCCTGTCGCCAAGGTAGGAGGGTCCTGTGGGTGGTCCTCCACCACCGCCTGGGGCAGGTGGTGGTGGGCCATCACCTCCTCCTGAGGGAGGAGCAGGTGGTGGTGCGATAGAGGCACCCTGAGTGGTGTATGATGTACATCTTTGTTTTTTTTGTATATAGGCTGGTGAGCCCATTTTTTTGTACCGAGGTGCTACATTGGCCTGGGAATACATGTAATTTTGTATGTAAACATTTGGATGGCCTGATGGGCTTTTTATATATACATGAGTATACATATTTTGAGATCCTGATGTTGTCTACATGTGTTTTTTGCTGATGATTTTGATGATGTCTATTCTATATATATGCTATGACAGGATTTGTGAGATGTTTATGTATGTGTAGCTTGATGTGATATATGTCAATCTAACACCATGCTAGCTATTTGATCTATTTTTTGATTCAATTGTCTTGGAATATGTGTAAATGTAATGGAATCAAAATGTCGAGATAAAAGCCTAACCTACAGGTATTTCCAAAAGAGGCACAAATTGCGTACATGGTAAACATTGTTGAGCTGGAGAACGACTAGTTGAGAGTCGAGGAAGATGCTAAGGTGACGAATATGATGACACTGGGCGTCGGCCAGGAGGCCAATGACCGCAATGTATTAAGCTTGGTTGTTGGTTGTTGGCCCCAAACATATGCCGCTTGAATGTAGCATTTCATGTGAGGGGGTGTAGAGAGCCCAAGCAACCAAAGCAAGATTTTGCGTCCAACGGCTGGCGTCGTTGGCATAACCAATGTGGTAGGCTGGTGGTGGAAGCATATGTCAATAGCACAAAGAATAGTTTAGATGAGAGGGGAGGAAAAAAAGATTAAAAACAATAGAAAAGAAATAACCTAAAGTAGAATGACTACTTTTAAGCATAAAATTTCTTGAGATACAACCCATTGACAGGTTCTTTAAGAGAGAGGCCTTCGGGAGAGGCTAGGATATATGTGCCTTTGGTGAGGCAATGTTGGATAATGTAAGGGCCATGCCAAAGTGATTCAAATTTTCCATGGCCAAAGGTATCATGAGCGATATCATAAGCCAGGATGAGGTCGCCTTCGCGAAATGATCGAAGTTTGACATGGAGATCAAAGGTAGCCTTAGATCATTTTTTAGCTGCCTCGTTGTTCTGTAAGGAAGATCGACGATCTTCATACAGAGACTCCAAGTTCAACAAGCGCTACTCCATTGGAGCAGTGCCAGGTAATAGCTCAATTGTGGTGCGTAAGGTGGGAATTTTGCACTCGATGGGAAGAGTTGCCTCGACCCCATGGACTAAATGGAATGGTGTGAAATCAGTAGCAGTTTTCACCACCGTTCGATAAGCCCATAGCACAGAAAATAACATATTATGCCAATTGGTTTTATGTTTATTAACCGTGCGTTGTAACATGGTCTTGAGGACTTTGTTAACTGCCTCGACCTGTCCATTTGACTGAGGGTAATATGGTGAGGCAAACTCGTGAGAGAAGCCTAACCGAGATGAGAGTTCAACGAAGATCTCATTCTCGAAGTGTTTCCCATGGTCGGAAATGAGTTGGAGTGGTACTCCAAAATGGGATATGACGTGGTTAAAGAAAAAGCGTGTTGCAATGTCAGCGATGTTGTTGAAAGTGGGCATAGCTTCGAACCATTTGGTGAGGTAATCAACGACGACAACAATGTATTTGTGACCATTGCTGGAGGGGGGATTACAAGTCATAAATTCGATGCCCCATTTACAAAAAGGGTTGGCCATTATGACACGGTGAAGAAGAGCGGGGGGAGCTTGGGCTTTGTTGGTATAGAGCTGACATTGCTCACATCGTTTCACAGCATGAATGCAATCATGAAACAAGGTAGGCCAAAAGTAATCGGCTCAAATAATCTTTTGAGAAGTGGATATACCTGAAAGATGGCCCCCACATGCACCGCTATGGCAGTCGTTTAAGACTATGTCAGCCTCGTCAATAGTCAGGCAACAACGAAGAATGGTGTCAACGCCCCGCCGGTACAGGATGTCTCCTATGAGGAGATAGCGGGGGGCCTGATGGAGAATGCGTCATCGATCATCTTGTGAAAGGTGGTTACCGAACTTTTGAGTTCGTAGGTAGATGAGGAGGTCGCCATACCACGGATCATCCGACGTAATGTAAAAGAGATGTTCGTCAGGAAATTCGGTATTGACGGGGGCACTGGTGGTGTCAGAGGGGAGGGTCGTGACCAATTCGGCGAGAACAAGGGCCTTATTAATCTTAGGTGTTGAGAAATCGAGGTCATACTCCTGAAGGATAATGATCCATTGAGAGAATTTGTCGTTAACTTGTCGACGGCTGAGAAAGTACTGCATAGGGTTGGAATCTGCGACTACTTTTGTGGTGAGAAGCAAAATGTAATGGCGCAGTTTCTGGACTGCAAGGACAACTGCAAGAGGAAGTTTCTCTTCGTGTTTATACTTTAAGGGTGGTCCTGAGAGGTTCTTAATAACGTAATAGATGACGTGTTCACGATTGTCATCTCCAAGCTGGACGAGGACGCCGACTACTGATACAGCTGATGCTGATACGTAGAGAATGTAGTCGCGATTATAGTCAAGCGCACTAATTAGAGGTGCATTTGAAAGTGCTGCTTTAAGATCATCAAATGACTATTGGGCATGGTCGTCCTGGTGAAAAGGGATGTCGTGGCATAGTAAGAGAAGGAAACCATGTGCACATATAGCGTAATCTACGACAAAGCATCTGATAAAGTTAGCTTTGCCCTGTAGACTTTGAAGTTGCCGTAAATTTCGAGGAGGTGGAATTTTGGTGATAGCTTGGACTTTGAGGGGGTCCACGGTAATACTACTTTGAGAAACAATAAAATCGAGGAGGCGCCCTACAGTGACACAGAACACACACTTGAGAGGGTTCAAGCGGATGTTGTATTGACGACACCACTGAAGGATGATTCGTAAATCATCGAGATGCTAGGTACGTTTCTTGGATTGAGTTGTGAGGTCATCCAAGTAGGAAAGGATGATATTGGCCAGATCGTGAAAGATGTATGTCATTGCCCGCTGGAAGGTTGCGCCAGCATTCTTTAAGCCAAAAGGCATGACACGATATGAAAAAGTACCCCATGGGGTAATGAATGCGATTTTATACTGATCGGCTGGGTGGATTTGAATTTGGTTATAGCCAGAGAATCCATCCATAAAGGAGAGAGCTTTGTGGCCGGCGCAGTCATCGATAATTTGATTGATGAAAGGCATTAGAAAATTGTCTTTAGGACATGCGTTATTGAGATCACGAAAGTCTGTGCAAACGCGGATAGTTCCCTGTTTTTTGTCTATGGGTACAGGTTTAGAAACCCAGGAAGTATAACAGATGGGGTAAATAAACCCGACAGCGCATAATTTGTCAATTTCAGCTTTAATAGTCGCGGCTTTGGATGGGTGTAGCGGTCGTTGTTTTTGGAAAACTGGTGTGATGTCAGGCCAGGTGTCGATGCGATGCTTGACAATAGAGGGATCGAGGCCAGGCATTTCCGTGTATGACCAGGCGAAAATATCCCTATATTCCTAGAAGAGGGCTTTATATGTGGTGATTTCCTGAGGAGTGCAAGAAGCTCCAATGATGATTTCTTCGACGATGCCATTTTTAATAGAAATGTCGATTTTGATGGTGGGGGAAATGTTGGCCATATTACCTTCTTCAAAAGTGTCGGGGGTAGGAATGGGATTGTTGAACCAATCTATAGGCCCTGATGGGATAAAATATTTGGTTTCGACCGTGTAAATGGGGTTTTGGTTAGGAGGCATGAGGACTTCCTGTGAAAAAAAGAGTGTGCGGTGATGTAGCGCATCCCAAGGTGATTCTGGGCGGTTTAGCTCTTCAAGTATTTTCTCTTCACATTGAAAACGTCAGGAATACAAGGGGTTGTGAGGAGTAATCTCAGTGACAGTGTGGTTGCCCCCTGATGGAGAAGTAGAGGGAGCAATGCTAGGATATGGTGAGGTTTCACTCGACATAAACCATATATTGAAGTACTGAGGGGTACCCGTGGTGGTTGGGTGGAGAGTGTCCGTAGGGGAATGAGTAGGAGAGTTGGGGGGGTTGCGGGGTAAATCCTCAGAAACGTCATTTAAGAACCATGGAGGCGTTGGGAGTGCCTCGGGCTCGAGAGAAATGACATGAAGATCCTCAAGTGATGAGGTAATGTCAAGTATCGCCTCTGCGGGTTGGTGAGGTAGGGTCAATTGACATTGCCTGTATTCAAGGATGATAGGACACTGGTATGTAAAATGAGCTAATGAATTGCAGAGAGAGTAAGGGCATATCATACGTTCATTGACTGAAGTGGTGACATAGCGAATGTCAGTGATATTTGAAGAGGACGTAGCAGGGTGTGGGTTGTTCTAGAAGTTCTGGCGTACAACCGCTAATGTCTATCAAAAGATCGACAGTGCTGGGCAATGATGGGTGTAATGGCCATACTCTGAACATATAGCACAAGCATATTTGGTCCTCAACCCTTTACTACTGGAAGGGTTGGTGGTAGTAGTGGGACTAGCAGTAGTGATGAGTGTTGCAGGAGTTTGATTGGGGGGGATCAAATTTCGTAATTCAGGTAGTGATGGACAGTTGTTGGTTTGGTGGCCCTCTTTTTCACATAGTGCGCAAGGTGGTGGGATGCGTGGAGGAAGTAGAGTCGTGGGCTCCTTCTTCTTCCTCCTGCCCCTAGCTGTAGCAGGGGGGTTAGTGAGTATGGGGGTAGTGGGGGTAAGGACAGGAATCGCCATGGGGATTCCTTCATGTGGGGAAGGGATGGTCGAGGGACCATCTCTGGTGGGTTTAAGTACCAAACTGGGATTGCTAACACCATATTGGGTAGTGTGAGCGTGGAGGCTACCTGAAAAGCTTCTATATATGGTGGAGGGTAAAAGAAGGGAATTTGAGTGAGGGGTTGGGGAATTGTCTCCCAAACGGGACTATGCCCCTGAGGGGATGTGGATTCGTGGACTGTTGGGTTCGACGAGTGCGTAGGAGGCTCTGGTGGGAGTGGTTCTGTGACTATTGAGATGTCAGGAATGACTGAAGCCTCTTGAGGAGGAATTGCATCCTATGTGTGAGTTCCGTTAGATGAGATGACGCATACTTGATTAGTAGGATGAAGGAGTGGTGGTGCTCCATGGTATGTTCCTAATAAGGATGGATCTTTAAAAATCCTAGGACCCCATCTCGACGAGTGGATATGCATCTTGGTTTGTGTGGATGAGGGGAAGAATGTTATCGAGGTTGGTGGATGGGTTAGGCTCATAATGTGAGACTTGGTTGATGGTCACGATCTTCCCATTGTGTGGAAACATCATTGTCCGAAAGATGGAAGATGCCACTGCCTTCATAGCATACATGTAGCTACGACTGAACAGGATATTATAGTCGAGCGGGGCGTCGATAAATTCGATGTCGATGAGAATAGTCTTTCCCTCGAGTTCAACGGGGACATTTTGGAAGAGCCCTTCGGGAGAGGATGGTCATCTGTCATAAGCTCGTAATGTGATGGAAGAGGGTATGAGTTCCAGGGAACCAAGTTTTTGCCATACTGTTTTTGACATGATGCACGTAGATGCACCTTCATCGATGATACACCGATGAACTGTGATGTTCCGTATTTTCACTGGTATTTGAAAAGCGATCAAGGCAGGAAGACGAGGTTCTCCGTTGTCAAGATCAAATGTGATGAGTCGAGTATCTTCAGGGTCGACTGCCCCCAAGGCGGAAAGTAATGATTTCCGCTGAGTGGGACAAGTCTGGAGGACTTCCAAGACTGACATGGTGGTTGGGGATTGTGCTAAGTCTTCTACCAAACTATAGTTGTGAGCTACCCTAGCCTGTGGGTTGTGGACATTCCTGCACAAGGGGATGCGAGGGATGCATAGTGGTGGTTCAATGGAAGGGCGAGGGATCACTAATGGGGGTCCCTCCAGTGTAGGATTCATCTCTGAAGTGATGGGAGGAGACTCAGTGGGTGCATGATACTGACGGTTACGGGTTTGCAGAAGGATTTCTTCCTCACTGGTGAGGAGAATTGTTCGCTTTGCTGGATTGTTGGGGTTGTGGTATTGGCCCACTTGAGGTGGGGGGTGATGTGTATCTTATTGGGTGTTTATCACACCTTGATGTGGAATAGGATTTTGCAGCACGGTGGGAGGGGGTTGTTGCACGTATTGTTGTGGTGCTTGCTGAGGGGCAGGTTGTGCAGGAGAATGGGGAAGAGCACCCGAGTATTTCAACCATTTGAAATCAACGATCTGGGGGCAATGGTGAGTGTAATGGCCGAACTCACCACAAAGGGCACAAGGGAAGATGGTTTTAACATTATTTCTCCCTGAGCGTTTGTTATTATTGCCCCCTTGGGGGTTTGGGTTCCCTTGGTTCTGGTTGCCCCCAGTTGGTTGGTGTTGTGGGGGTTGATTCCCACCTTGACCTGGGTTTTTTTTATTCCTGTTCCATCCTTTCTTCTTGGCATTGTTTGATGGATGAGTTGGATTGGCTGTGTTCAACTGTTCTAAATTTTGATATTGTTGAGCAGAAGAAGGTTGAACAAAATTTACCCCTGCATGTGGATGTGGGGGAGCCATGGGTTGTGGAGGACCAGGAAACGGGAAGTATGGATTTTGTGGTGGTACTGATCCATAAGGTACATAGGAAGGCGTAGTGCTTTCACTAGTACTATAAGCTTATGTTGAGGGAGTACCACTATTTGTGGGAATAGGTTGATGTATGGGAGGTGCCGGTGGTGGTCCATTGATGGGTGGAGGTATAGCAACAGGGTATGGCTGTTGATAAGGGGGTGGGTGGTAATAAGAATTGCCCCCATATGTCGGTGGGTATTGAGGTGTTCCATACATCGGTGGTGGTTGGGGTTGTGGACCATGGTGTTTGGTGGCACCTATTAGTCTATTTGTTGAGTGAGACATCCCAGGTTTGTCTTGGCCAAATGGAACAGGTTTTGGAAGATCAGGAAGTACCGTGTATAAGTACCCTAAATGTGCATAGATGAGGTCATATTGTTGGGCCTTACTGATGGCTTCCTCTTCGGATTGAGGGAAGGTGGAAGCTACATCCTTTCTAAGGAGAGAGACAAGTGATCTAAGAAACCAGTCAAGACATTGTTGCTTGGTGGTTTCCGCTTTGCACAAACTACGTCGCCTACGCCACTCATGAATGTGGTCAGTGATGTGTGTGGATGAGGTTTGTTTGAAGTTAGACAGTAGTTCTAGACCATTGTCGTGGCGAATGGGTAATTGGAAGAAGGTCAAGAATGCTTTGGCCAATGACTCAAAGGTCGCATGGGACCCTGATTTTTCTTCGACATACCATTTGGCTGATGGGCCAGTGAGTGTGCGTTGAAATAATCGCAGTCTGATGGAATCATCCATAATGCTATTGGAAGAACACCATAGATGAAAGGTCATGACATGGTTGGTGGGTTCATCCCCTACCTTTCCTTCAAACTTTGGTATGTCTGAAGGAATTTTTGTTGGCATTGCAGGCCATGTAGCGTCATGCAATATAGGATCATTGGTGAGTTTGGTGAGATCCAGTATGTTGAGAGAGGCCAAATATGGCATCTATAGTGGGGGGGAAGGTTAGCTCCAGCCATGGTGTGTTGTGAACCTGGCCCTTGATGGGGACTAGGTGGGTTGGTGCTCCCTCCTTGAGAGGAAGTGGGTCCCCCACTTCCGTGCGAAGGAGAGCGAGTGAACGGATGACCTTGGGAAGTTGACCCAAGTAATGTAGAACCAAGCAAAGATGATCCTAAGATAGTAGCACTCACAGGAGTGTGTGAAGGAGGTGTCGATGAGTGGGCACGACCAGATACCCCCCCTAATATAGGAGAGAGGTTGAGCAAGCATCGTGAACGATGGGGGTTCTGTGGTTCCCCTATGATGTCAGACTAGTTGTGTGAATGTGTGCAAAAAGTGGTGAGAGAAATATAGAAACCAGAGTCTTTGCGTTGAATGTTTACACAATATATATATCCAAATCAAACTGTAATCAGATGTGCA
>ML832557.1:98870-112187 GCA_009831015.1 Picea engelmannii
GGAAATCATCCATAATTTTGAGGGGGATCCTAAAGGTCTAAGGCAAAGAATAAGATATAATATAGATGTACTTGAGGAGGAACCAAAGGAATATCTTCCTCGACATGAACCATGGCATTGTCTTCATCCATCTAGTTTTGATCAGACAAGGGGGGAATCTCCAAGGAGGGACAAACATGGCTTGTGAAAGGGATGAGAGGCGGAATTGGAGCCGAGGAGGGACCAAGTCAACGATGTCTAGCCACAAAAATGTAATAGGTTGGCCTAGGTTTATCTTTTCCTCTCTCACATGACATTTGAAAGGCAGAGGCGAAAATGATAGCCAGGAGGGGAGGAGAATGCAAGAAGGGGGAAAAAACAAGAGGTGAGAGTAAAAATAACAACCAAACCAGAGAAAAATGGAAATAGCCATGCCTTATCTTCATAAAATCAGTTGAAATGACAATGGAAAGCTCCATAAAGACTGAATTGATGTCTCTTAGCCACCTCGTACCTACTCTGTGAGACCCCGACATTCATTATGGGTGAACCATTAAAACTTCCTCCTTAGGCACGCACACTACCATCCACCTCAATTGAATTTTGCTCATACTAAAGAGACGGGGAGGAAGGATGGTGGTAGGGAGTGTTAACTGCTCCTAGCGCATGTGTCCTAGATATCACCCCATCCAGGGCCTTTTTAATTTTTATGTTAATACAATAATAATAATAATAATAATAATTTATTTAATATGACAATTTAATTTGAATTTAAACACTTTTCCATTTTTACATTAATAAAAGAATATTAATTTTTATTTATTTATGATTACAATTTAATCAAATATTAATGAACAATGTAAATTTTTTCATTATATCTTAATTCATTATACAACGATTTTAAATTTTATCATTATATAAGGATTTTAAATTTTATTAAAACTTAAATTACATTATTTGTAAGCTTTGTCTAAATGTTATACATTTTGGTCTTTTTGCGGAATCCAGATATATAAATTTGGGTGACATCGTAATTTTCTATTGTTTAAATTGCATTTGATCTAAATGCATAAATGGTTTTGGCATGATGAAAAACCTGAGGCACTCAAATTATAAAAACTTAACCATTCAAATTTGCATATCTCAACAATTTCTAACTGCATTTTTGAACAAAATTAAATGGATAATATCCCAAAAAAGGGCCAAAATGTAAAATATTTAGACTACAACCTATTTGTATGGTTCTCATTACTAAACCACAATACTTATAGAGAAAAAATTTCAAAAAATAAAAATAAAAACAAGTGGAATGAGCATTAAAACTGCTTAGTATCTATCATATAATTGACATTAATACATTGATTACACCTAAAAGTTATTTTAAGATGTTCTGTAAAAAAAAATATCACTATATATAAGCCTTAATACAAAATTACAATACTTATAACAAATAAGAGTAATAATACTATATATAGATTAAAAATGAAAGATGTATATATATATAAATATTGTTATATTAAGAAATATTATTTTTACAATAATCAAAATTTATGTTTTATAGATCTACATTTTTATAAAGTTTTGGGTTCTCGAGTTCTTAAATCCATTTATTAAAAAATCACAAAGTTGTAGTTCTCTTGCTGCATCTTAATTCTATAAAATATATACAACTTAATCCAAAATAACATAAATTGATAAAAAGAAACTTAATTTTCTTATAGAACATCCCAAAAATATAAATGAGAATGTAGATGTGGTAAGATACTAGAGTTTGTGAGCATACACTAAAATGCATGTGCAAAAATTCTCATCTTTCCTACATAGATATCACTTATCACTTCCCCTTGATATATCGTGTGCATACAATTAGATGATATAATTAGTACTTTTAGCTAGTGTCCATTTTGGGAGGGCAAAGGAATTTCCAATTTTCACAAATCATTGTACAAATAAACCTAAAATCTCAGACTAACCCTATGATTGCATCTTTACCCCACCATTTACATTACAAATCAAGCAATATAAGTTGACTACTTACCTTCCCTTGTTTTTATGTTCAATAAATTAAGAATAATTAATATAATAAAAAAAAATTGAATTCATATAGCAAAAACAACTATTTCTCTTTTGTTAACTTGGAAACACACACAAGAGAATACCACTGTTGCACCCTTTTCGTCACCTTGGTGAGAAAATAAGAGGTGCTTACATGCCCAGTTGGGACCTACTGAGCATGACAGCTGTAGAGGAAAGAGTTAGAGAAATAAAAACAAAACTATAAGAAAGAATTAAACTAATAACAACAAAAATCATAAGCATAGGGACATAGAGATAACAAACACAAATAGACCCATGTCACCAATGTTTTTAGGCTGATCTATTGATGAAATCAAAGCACCAATATGAAAGGGGACTATGAGTCCCTTCTTCCTCCAAGGGAAGGCTCTTGGACCCTCACAAGCTTGCTCTCCTTACAACAAGAAAATGAAAATGGTGATGAAAGAACTCCTTGCACATCCACTCAATGGAGAGGTGGATTGCTCAATGAAATGATGCCAATGTGTCTTTGTCAAGGATGGAGTCCTTAAAACAATCTAGGTAGCATAACATTACTTGAAATTCCTTGAGAAAATGAGGTGCATTCATGGCTTTTTATAGCATTGCTTTGGGCTTTTTTGTAACTGCTTTGTAGTGTGAAAAGAGGCCATTTAGGGCATTATTAGGTCTTTGACCAGCCTACCATTCGGATTCAGCTCAGATTTGAGGGTCAAATCAGCTTGGGAGCTGATCCATAAGTGGTTGGGAGGCCGACCACTTCAATAAATGCGTCGTTTAGAAGGTGCACGGTTTTTTGCGCTAACAACCGCGCATCATGCGCGTATGCACGCATCGTGTGCATATGCGCACATTCTACGTTTTTGTTCCACACATGTGCATGCACGCCCAACTTCTGTAAAGTGCTCTTCAATTTTGCACTACTTTGTATAGTTTTTGTCCCTTTTTGAATGCTGTGGGATTAATTCATGGCCATGAATGACTTCATTATTGTTTTGACGATGATGAGTTCTTGTAACCATGTGCTGATGAAATTTCAGTGATAACAGATGCCCCCTGATGGATGAGGTTAGGAGCATACGTATAGCCGAAATCCATCAATGTTTCTTCTACTAAGAATTTTGTTGTAAGATAGAGCAATAGTGGGATCATTCAGATCAATCCTTTGGATGAGAAAGGAACCGGTAGGACCCGACCTTCCATAAGGTGCGTAAAATATACAACTGTGTACAAACAAGGCGGGCATGCCCCATGCTCGTGTTTATGTAACTCTGAAAAAGAAGATGACGGAAGTGTTGGTGTAGACAACTATAGCATCCTCGGGGGTGGTTGTAATAAAGGCAAAAGACAATTCTGTAAGTGAAAATGCTCGGAACAATAGGCAGTGATCATGGTAATAAATAGCAGCAATTATGTGGGCATTGAGAGCCCAGCCCAGTTCATAGGTCTTCGGAAAATGAGAGAAATAACTGCAATAGTTTCAAAGTAAGACCCACCGTAACACGAGAAAGTGTTGGTGTCGAATGTTATGGGGGCCAACGACAGCAGGGAGCAATGGTGTTTCACCCTGTGTCGTCCGAGATCGCTCATTGAATGGAGAATGAGAATCAAGATACTGTCACCCTTCTGAAAAATTGTGCTGATGTCGACAAAAGGGGAACACGACTCCCAGAAGAAAAAGGGCTTCATGGAATCTACTGAGGTGAGGAAGTGGCAGAGGTACATGGACGAAATCAAGAATCGGGAAGACTCAAGACTTCCCTTGGTTGGAGGATGTATGAGATAAAGAGTGGCTGCAACCGTATAACGAGGTCGAGTGTCAGGGGGATGACAAGACCGGTGATAAGTTGTGCCAGAGGTGGGACAAAGTAAATAAATTCAGAGGGTAGAGGTAAGTGACCCGTGGAGTACTCTGAAGAGATGGACGATGCCGGCAAGGGTAGATGGAAGTAAGGCTCCAACCAAGGGTGACATGGGTTGCGTGTGGCCAAAAAGGGAAGCAAGTCGCCAACGGTGATGACCAAAAGAGAATGTGATGACTAGAAATAAAGGCGTTTGTACAAATAAATAATGAATAATGGGGGAGAAATGTACAAATACAGAAACGAGTGCCCTAGTGTGAGATGGGTGGCCCACGTAGGGCATAATGTGCTTGGAAGAATGATGAAGGGTGGGGGCCCCATTGGTGAGTTTCTGTATGAGGTAGGTGAAATGAAGGTAGGTTCGCAGATGGGCAAACTGATTGTGGATGAAATGGAGGGTTCATAATACTGTGGAGGTGCAGGTAAAAAATAGAACCATAAAGAGATAATCTGGGAGTCCATGTGGGAAAGATAGCAAAATGAGGAGAAGGGGTATGTGGCTGATTCACGACATGATGAAAGACTATCGGGACTCTCATCCCTAAAGGGTAATGAAGAATAGCATGAGTGTCAAAAGCGCCAAAAGGTGCTATGAATGGGACAACTCATGTGGGTAAGAATTCTACCAGGTAACAGTACCGAAGATGCAAATGGAGGCGTGGGTACTGCAGAGCCGGGAATGAGGATCTTAAAGGCCAATATCAGAGGGTGTGACTGGAAATGTAAATGCAATACAGCGAGAGAGACTACATGCCAGTGCTGAGTATATACCTGAAGGGATGATGTTGATGAATGATGAGCAAGTACCTACACACATAACAACCAAATACCCAAAGTGAAAAACATCTGAAGAGAATCAAAGATATGAGCATGTATTTGATAAATGTGACTATGCGCGTGCATACCTGACCATGATATGAAAAAAAGGTGCCCCAGGGGCTCAGGATAAAAAGTGACCTAGGGACTGCTATGATGTAGGGGACGGGATGATGATCCCGTGGCTGAAGACGGTTTGAAAAATGGACACCTTGGGCTCCCGGAATGGTGAGTGGAAGTTTGGAAAAAGGCCTATATATAGATGTAGGGCCCACATATCTGTAGGAGGCGCTGGTACAATGACCCTGGTACGGGGCCATAACACTCTCCTCCGATGGCAGCCGGAGTGGATTATGATGACATACGCCATCGTCTGGAGACGGTTCTACAGGATGTGCCTGAGGGCATGTGGACACGCATCCAGGATGCGAGTTTCCTAGAGAAATGTGTAGGGGTACCGCCACCATGGCGGGCCATAGTGCGGCGAGCAGCAGTGCTTGCTGCTATGACGAGTGGACGCCTGTCGCCAAGGTAGGAGGGTCCTGTGGGTGGTCCTCCACCACCGCCTGGGGCAGGTGGTGGTGGGCCATCACCTCCTCCTGAGGGAGGAGCAGGTGGTGGTGCGATAGAGGCACCCTGAGTGGTGTATGATGTACATCTTTGTTTTTTTTGTATATAGGCTGGTGAGCCCATTTTTTTGTACCGAGGTGCTACATTGGCCTGGGAATACATGTAATTTTGTATGTAAACATTTGGATGGCCTGATGGGCTTTTTATATATACATGAGTATACATATTTTGAGATCCTGATGTTGTCTACATGTGTTTTTTGCTGATGATTTTGATGATGTCTATTCTATATATATGCTATGACAGGATTTGTGAGATGTTTATGTATGTGTAGCTTGATGTGATATATGTCAATCTAACACCATGCTAGCTATTTGATCTATTTTTTGATTCAATTGTCTTGGAATATGTGTAAATGTAATGGAATCAAAATGTCGAGATAAAAGCCTAACCTACAGGTATTTCCAAAAGAGGCACAAATTGCGTACATGGTAAACATTGTTGAGCTGGAGAACGACTAGTTGAGAGTCGAGGAAGATGCTAAGGTGACGAATATGATGACACTGGGCGTCGGCCAGGAGGCCAATGACCGCAATGTATTAAGCTTGGTTGTTGGTTGTTGGCCCCAAACATATGCCGCTTGAATGTAGCATTTCATGTGAGGGGGTGTAGAGAGCCCAAGCAACCAAAGCAAGATTTTGCGTCCAACGGCTGGCGTCGTTGGCATAACCAATGTGGTAGGCTGGTGGTGGAAGCATATGTCAATAGCACAAAGAATAGTTTAGATGAGAGGGGAGGAAAAAAAGATTAAAAACAATAGAAAAGAAATAACCTAAAGTAGAATGACTACTTTTAAGCATAAAATTTCTTGAGATACAACCCATTGACAGGTTCTTTAAGAGAGAGGCCTTCGGGAGAGGCTAGGATATATGTGCCTTTGGTGAGGCAATGTTGGATAATGTAAGGGCCATGCCAAAGTGATTCAAATTTTCCATGGCCAAAGGTATCATGAGCGATATCATAAGCCAGGATGAGGTCGCCTTCGCGAAATGATCGAAGTTTGACATGGAGATCAAAGGTAGCCTTAGATCATTTTTTAGCTGCCTCGTTGTTCTGTAAGGAAGATCGACGATCTTCATACAGAGACTCCAAGTTCAACAAGCGCTACTCCATTGGAGCAGTGCCAGGTAATAGCTCAATTGTGGTGCGTAAGGTGGGAATTTTGCACTCGATGGGAAGAGTTGCCTCGACCCCATGGACTAAATGGAATGGTGTGAAATCAGTAGCAGTTTTCACCACCGTTCGATAAGCCCATAGCACAGAAAATAACATATTATGCCAATTGGTTTTATGTTTATTAACCGTGCGTTGTAACATGGTCTTGAGGACTTTGTTAACTGCCTCGACCTGTCCATTTGACTGAGGGTAATATGGTGAGGCAAACTCGTGAGAGAAGCCTAACCGAGATGAGAGTTCAACGAAGATCTCATTCTCGAAGTGTTTCCCATGGTCGGAAATGAGTTGGAGTGGTACTCCAAAATGGGATATGACGTGGTTAAAGAAAAAGCGTGTTGCAATGTCAGCGATGTTGTTGAAAGTGGGCATAGCTTCGAACCATTTGGTGAGGTAATCAACGACGACAACAATGTATTTGTGACCATTGCTGGAGGGGGGATTACAAGTCATAAATTCGATGCCCCATTTACAAAAAGGGTTGGCCATTATGACACGGTGAAGAAGAGCGGGGGGAGCTTGGGCTTTGTTGGTATAGAGCTGACATTGCTCACATCGTTTCACAGCATGAATGCAATCATGAAACAAGGTAGGCCAAAAGTAATCGGCTCAAATAATCTTTTGAGAAGTGGATATACCTGAAAGATGGCCCCCACATGCACCGCTATGGCAGTCGTTTAAGACTATGTCAGCCTCGTCAATAGTCAGGCAACAACGAAGAATGGTGTCAACGCCCCGCCGGTACAGGATGTCTCCTATGAGGAGATAGCGGGGGGCCTGATGGAGAATGCGTCATCGATCATCTTGTGAAAGGTGGTTACCGAACTTTTGAGTTCGTAGGTAGATGAGGAGGTCGCCATACCACGGATCATCCGACGTAATGTAAAAGAGATGTTCGTCAGGAAATTCGGTATTGACGGGGGCACTGGTGGTGTCAGAGGGGAGGGTCGTGACCAATTCGGCGAGAACAAGGGCCTTATTAATCTTAGGTGTTGAGAAATCGAGGTCATACTCCTGAAGGATAATGATCCATTGAGAGAATTTGTCGTTAACTTGTCGACGGCTGAGAAAGTACTGCATAGGGTTGGAATCTGCGACTACTTTTGTGGTGAGAAGCAAAATGTAATGGCGCAGTTTCTGGACTGCAAGGACAACTGCAAGAGGAAGTTTCTCTTCGTGTTTATACTTTAAGGGTGGTCCTGAGAGGTTCTTAATAACGTAATAGATGACGTGTTCACGATTGTCATCTCCAAGCTGGACGAGGACGCCGACTACTGATACAGCTGATGCTGATACGTAGAGAATGTAGTCGCGATTATAGTCAAGCGCACTAATTAGAGGTGCATTTGAAAGTGCTGCTTTAAGATCATCAAATGACTATTGGGCATGGTCGTCCTGGTGAAAAGGGATGTCGTGGCATAGTAAGAGAAGGAAACCATGTGCACATATAGCGTAATCTACGACAAAGCATCTGATAAAGTTAGCTTTGCCCTGTAGACTTTGAAGTTGCCGTAAATTTCGAGGAGGTGGAATTTTGGTGATAGCTTGGACTTTGAGGGGGTCCACGGTAATACTACTTTGAGAAACAATAAAATCGAGGAGGCGCCCTACAGTGACACAGAACACACACTTGAGAGGGTTCAAGCGGATGTTGTATTGACGACACCACTGAAGGATGATTCGTAAATCATCGAGATGCTAGGTACGTTTCTTGGATTGAGTTGTGAGGTCATCCAAGTAGGAAAGGATGATATTGGCCAGATCGTGAAAGATGTATGTCATTGCCCGCTGGAAGGTTGCGCCAGCATTCTTTAAGCCAAAAGGCATGACACGATATGAAAAAGTACCCCATGGGGTAATGAATGCGATTTTATACTGATCGGCTGGGTGGATTTGAATTTGGTTATAGCCAGAGAATCCATCCATAAAGGAGAGAGCTTTGTGGCCGGCGCAGTCATCGATAATTTGATTGATGAAAGGCATTAGAAAATTGTCTTTAGGACATGCGTTATTGAGATCACGAAAGTCTGTGCAAACGCGGATAGTTCCCTGTTTTTTGTCTATGGGTACAGGTTTAGAAACCCAGGAAGTATAACAGATGGGGTAAATAAACCCGACAGCGCATAATTTGTCAATTTCAGCTTTAATAGTCGCGGCTTTGGATGGGTGTAGCGGTCGTTGTTTTTGGAAAACTGGTGTGATGTCAGGCCAGGTGTCGATGCGATGCTTGACAATAGAGGGATCGAGGCCAGGCATTTCCGTGTATGACCAGGCGAAAATATCCCTATATTCCTAGAAGAGGGCTTTATATGTGGTGATTTCCTGAGGAGTGCAAGAAGCTCCAATGATGATTTCTTCGACGATGCCATTTTTAATAGAAATGTCGATTTTGATGGTGGGGGAAATGTTGGCCATATTACCTTCTTCAAAAGTGTCGGGGGTAGGAATGGGATTGTTGAACCAATCTATAGGCCCTGATGGGATAAAATATTTGGTTTCGACCGTGTAAATGGGGTTTTGGTTAGGAGGCATGAGGACTTCCTGTGAAAAAAAGAGTGTGCGGTGATGTAGCGCATCCCAAGGTGATTCTGGGCGGTTTAGCTCTTCAAGTATTTTCTCTTCACATTGAAAACGTCAGGAATACAAGGGGTTGTGAGGAGTAATCTCAGTGACAGTGTGGTTGCCCCCTGATGGAGAAGTAGAGGGAGCAATGCTAGGATATGGTGAGGTTTCACTCGACATAAACCATATATTGAAGTACTGAGGGGTACCCGTGGTGGTTGGGTGGAGAGTGTCCGTAGGGGAATGAGTAGGAGAGTTGGGGGGGTTGCGGGGTAAATCCTCAGAAACGTCATTTAAGAACCATGGAGGCGTTGGGAGTGCCTCGGGCTCGAGAGAAATGACATGAAGATCCTCAAGTGATGAGGTAATGTCAAGTATCGCCTCTGCGGGTTGGTGAGGTAGGGTCAATTGACATTGCCTGTATTCAAGGATGATAGGACACTGGTATGTAAAATGAGCTAATGAATTGCAGAGAGAGTAAGGGCATATCATACGTTCATTGACTGAAGTGGTGACATAGCGAATGTCAGTGATATTTGAAGAGGACGTAGCAGGGTGTGGGTTGTTCTAGAAGTTCTGGCGTACAACCGCTAATGTCTATCAAAAGATCGACAGTGCTGGGCAATGATGGGTGTAATGGCCATACTCTGAACATATAGCACAAGCATATTTGGTCCTCAACCCTTTACTACTGGAAGGGTTGGTGGTAGTAGTGGGACTAGCAGTAGTGATGAGTGTTGCAGGAGTTTGATTGGGGGGGATCAAATTTCGTAATTCAGGTAGTGATGGACAGTTGTTGGTTTGGTGGCCCTCTTTTTCACATAGTGCGCAAGGTGGTGGGATGCGTGGAGGAAGTAGAGTCGTGGGCTCCTTCTTCTTCCTCCTGCCCCTAGCTGTAGCAGGGGGGTTAGTGAGTATGGGGGTAGTGGGGGTAAGGACAGGAATCGCCATGGGGATTCCTTCATGTGGGGAAGGGATGGTCGAGGGACCATCTCTGGTGGGTTTAAGTACCAAACTGGGATTGCTAACACCATATTGGGTAGTGTGAGCGTGGAGGCTACCTGAAAAGCTTCTATATATGGTGGAGGGTAAAAGAAGGGAATTTGAGTGAGGGGTTGGGGAATTGTCTCCCAAACGGGACTATGCCCCTGAGGGGATGTGGATTCGTGGACTGTTGGGTTCGACGAGTGCGTAGGAGGCTCTGGTGGGAGTGGTTCTGTGACTATTGAGATGTCAGGAATGACTGAAGCCTCTTGAGGAGGAATTGCATCCTATGTGTGAGTTCCGTTAGATGAGATGACGCATACTTGATTAGTAGGATGAAGGAGTGGTGGTGCTCCATGGTATGTTCCTAATAAGGATGGATCTTTAAAAATCCTAGGACCCCATCTCGACGAGTGGATATGCATCTTGGTTTGTGTGGATGAGGGGAAGAATGTTATCGAGGTTGGTGGATGGGTTAGGCTCATAATGTGAGACTTGGTTGATGGTCACGATCTTCCCATTGTGTGGAAACATCATTGTCCGAAAGATGGAAGATGCCACTGCCTTCATAGCATACATGTAGCTACGACTGAACAGGATATTATAGTCGAGCGGGGCGTCGATAAATTCGATGTCGATGAGAATAGTCTTTCCCTCGAGTTCAACGGGGACATTTTGGAAGAGCCCTTCGGGAGAGGATGGTCATCTGTCATAAGCTCGTAATGTGATGGAAGAGGGTATGAGTTCCAGGGAACCAAGTTTTTGCCATACTGTTTTTGACATGATGCACGTAGATGCACCTTCATCGATGATACACCGATGAACTGTGATGTTCCGTATTTTCACTGGTATTTGAAAAGCGATCAAGGCAGGAAGACGAGGTTCTCCGTTGTCAAGATCAAATGTGATGAGTCGAGTATCTTCAGGGTCGACTGCCCCCAAGGCGGAAAGTAATGATTTCCGCTGAGTGGGACAAGTCTGGAGGACTTCCAAGACTGACATGGTGGTTGGGGATTGTGCTAAGTCTTCTACCAAACTATAGTTGTGAGCTACCCTAGCCTGTGGGTTGTGGACATTCCTGCACAAGGGGATGCGAGGGATGCATAGTGGTGGTTCAATGGAAGGGCGAGGGATCACTAATGGGGGTCCCTCCAGTGTAGGATTCATCTCTGAAGTGATGGGAGGAGACTCAGTGGGTGCATGATACTGACGGTTACGGGTTTGCAGAAGGATTTCTTCCTCACTGGTGAGGAGAATTGTTCGCTTTGCTGGATTGTTGGGGTTGTGGTATTGGCCCACTTGAGGTGGGGGGTGATGTGTATCTTATTGGGTGTTTATCACACCTTGATGTGGAATAGGATTTTGCAGCACGGTGGGAGGGGGTTGTTGCACGTATTGTTGTGGTGCTTGCTGAGGGGCAGGTTGTGCAGGAGAATGGGGAAGAGCACCCGAGTATTTCAACCATTTGAAATCAACGATCTGGGGGCAATGGTGAGTGTAATGGCCGAACTCACCACAAAGGGCACAAGGGAAGATGGTTTTAACATTATTTCTCCCTGAGCGTTTGTTATTATTGCCCCCTTGGGGGTTTGGGTTCCCTTGGTTCTGGTTGCCCCCAGTTGGTTGGTGTTGTGGGGGTTGATTCCCACCTTGACCTGGGTTTTTTTTATTCCTGTTCCATCCTTTCTTCTTGGCATTGTTTGATGGATGAGTTGGATTGGCTGTGTTCAACTGTTCTAAATTTTGATATTGTTGAGCAGAAGAAGGTTGAACAAAATTTACCCCTGCATGTGGATGTGGGGGAGCCATGGGTTGTGGAGGACCAGGAAACGGGAAGTATGGATTTTGTGGTGGTACTGATCCATAAGGTACATAGGAAGGCGTAGTGCTTTCACTAGTACTATAAGCTTATGTTGAGGGAGTACCACTATTTGTGGGAATAGGTTGATGTATGGGAGGTGCCGGTGGTGGTCCATTGATGGGTGGAGGTATAGCAACAGGGTATGGCTGTTGATAAGGGGGTGGGTGGTAATAAGAATTGCCCCCATATGTCGGTGGGTATTGAGGTGTTCCATACATCGGTGGTGGTTGGGGTTGTGGACCATGGTGTTTGGTGGCACCTATTAGTCTATTTGTTGAGTGAGACATCCCAGGTTTGTCTTGGCCAAATGGAACAGGTTTTGGAAGATCAGGAAGTACCGTGTATAAGTACCCTAAATGTGCATAGATGAGGTCATATTGTTGGGCCTTACTGATGGCTTCCTCTTCGGATTGAGGGAAGGTGGAAGCTACATCCTTTCTAAGGAGAGAGACAAGTGATCTAAGAAACCAGTCAAGACATTGTTGCTTGGTGGTTTCCGCTTTGCACAAACTACGTCGCCTACGCCACTCATGAATGTGGTCAGTGATGTGTGTGGATGAGGTTTGTTTGAAGTTAGACAGTAGTTCTAGACCATTGTCGTGGCGAATGGGTAATTGGAAGAAGGTCAAGAATGCTTTGGCCAATGACTCAAAGGTCGCATGGGACCCTGATTTTTCTTCGACATACCATTTGGCTGATGGGCCAGTGAGTGTGCGTTGAAATAATCGCAGTCTGATGGAATCATCCATAATGCTATTGGAAGAACACCATAGATGAAAGGTCATGACATGGTTGGTGGGTTCATCCCCTACCTTTCCTTCAAACTTTGGTATGTCTGAAGGAATTTTTGTTGGCATTGCAGGCCATGTAGCGTCATGCAATATAGGATCATTGGTGAGTTTGGTGAGATCCAGTATGTTGAGAGAGGCCAAATATGGCATCTATAGTGGGGGGGAAGGTTAGCTCCAGCCATGGTGTGTTGTGAACCTGGCCCTTGATGGGGACTAGGTGGGTTGGTGCTCCCTCCTTGAGAGGAAGTGGGTCCCCCACTTCCGTGCGAAGGAGAGCGAGTGAACGGATGACCTTGGGAAGTTGACCCAAGTAATGTAGAACCAAGCAAAGATGATCCTAAGATAGTAGCACTCACAGGAGTGTGTGAAGGAGGTGTCGATGAGTGGGCACGACCAGATACCCCCCCTAATATAGGAGAGAGGTTGAGCAAGCATCGTGAACGATGGGGGTTCTGTGGTTCCCCTATGATGTCAGACTAGTTGTGTGAATGTGTGCAAAAAGTGGTGAGAGAAATATAGAAACCAGAGTCTTTGCGTTGAATGTTTACACAATATATATATCCAAATCAAACTGTAATCAGATGTGCATCATACATAAAATGAG
>ML832557.1:112237-123381 GCA_009831015.1 Picea engelmannii
GCTATGTGAGTGAGAAGTGAATTTTGTGTGTGAGTGAAAGTGTGCCAATTTTAGTGAATTAGATGTCACCTTGCTGCATGTGGACTTCGCTTGGTCCTTACAAGAGTTTGATTACCTAATTAACTAAGTGTCTTTGGTACAACCTTGCGTAATTCAAAAGCCCTAGGAAGCTAGCATGTGGACATGTGGGTCTGTTACTATCCTTTAACTCCCTATTGTGATGTAATCTAGAAAATCTTGAAACTATCCTAGATTGAGCATGTGGGCATGTATGGGCCCATTACAAACCTTTAAAATTCCCTAGTGTTTTGATCTAAGAAAGCAAAAATTCAAACACTATCCTATCTTTGTGACATGTGGGCATGTATGGGCCCGTTACAATATTAAGATGTGTTTGAAAAAGAAAACTAAGAGGGGTCCCAAGAAGGGTCGTTTTCCTCTCCTAAAGGTTTTAAACTTTGTTAAGGGAGATGAAATTGTTCCCCAATATTTTTCTTATTCTCAAGGTCGCTTGAAGGCGCGAGAGAAGAGCATATTAAGTGATTGGTAATTCAACTTCTAGTCCCAATGTAAGCTTAGATGTGATTCAAAATGATTACCACCTTATCTTTATAAGTCAAGAGAAGCCATCCATGTGGCAAAAAGAAAAGAAGGGAAATTGATTTTATCCTCCTAAGTGCCTATGTGTGTTTGACTAACCCCTTTATATTATGAGGGGACTAAGTGTGGTGCAGTGTTTAGAGCATGCTTGACATCATTTTTAAGAGGGAAAATGGCCTTCCCCACATCCCAATAACTTACAATGTGAAATTTTTCTTAAATGTGAGGCCTCTAGTGTAGACAGAGGCGCACAGAGCGCAGGCACGCGAACAGAGATAGGTCCAAAAGTGCATGCACACAGAGAATGGTTGTTAGTTAAGCGCATGTGCGCATGATGCACATCTGTGGGGTGGAATACCTGATCACCTGTGACAAACGACCGAGAAAGAAAAATCCGAATGGATTTCTCTCAATTCTCCTTTGAATTTAATGATTAACAGGTTGGCCTAGGCCGGTTTGTGCACCTGCAAGTTAATCAAACTAAAAGAAGAGAAAAATAAACCCAAATGAGGTAGGAATTTGATACCTTTCCCCAGCGGAGTCGCCAATCTGTTGCACCCTTTTCATCACCTTGGTGAGCAAATAAGAGGTGCTCACATGCCCAGTTGGGTCCTGCCAAGCATGATAGCTGTAGAGGAAAGAGTTAGAGAAATAAAAACAAAACTATAAGCAAGAATTAAACTAATAACAACAAAAATCATAAGCATAGAGACATAGAGATAACAAACACAAATAGACCCATGTCACCAATGTTTTTAGGCTGATCTATTGATGAAATCAAAGCACCAAGAAGAAAGGGGACTATGAGTCCCTTCTTCCTCCAAGGGAAGGCTCTTGGACCCTCACAAGCTTGCTCTCCTTACAACAAGAAAATGAAAATAGAGATGAAAGAACTCCTTGCACATCCACTCAATGGAGAGGTGGATTGCTCGATGAAATGATGCCAATGTGTCTTTGTCAAGGATGGAGTCCTTAAAACAATCTAGGCAGCATAACATTACTTGAAATTCCTTGAGAAAATGAGGTGCATTCATGGATTTTTATAGCATTGCTTTGGGCTTTTGTGTAACTGCTTTGTAGTGTGAAAAGAGGCCATTTAGGGCATTATTAGGTCTTTGACCAGCCTACCATTCGGATTCAGCTCAGATTTGAGGGTTAAATCAGCTTGGGAGCTGATCCACAAGTGGTTGGGAGGCCGACCACTTCAATAAATGTGTCGTTTATCAAGTGTGTGGTTTTTTACGCTAACAGCCGCGCATCGTGCATGTATGCGTGCAGTCTACATTTCTGTTCCGCGCATGTGCGCGCGTGCCCAACTTCTGTAAAGCGCTCTTCAATTTTGCACTACTTTGTATAGTTTTTTGCCCTTTTTGAATGTTGTGGGATTAATTCATGGCCATGAATGACTTCATTACTGTTTTGACGATGCTGAGTTCTTGTAACCATGTGCTGACGAAATTTCAGTGATAACAACCACATTATAGCTAAAAAAATGACCCAAAGAGAGAAATAAATAAAACAAAGTATTTATGTCCCAGATACAAATTTGCAAACAAAAATATGCACACTAGGTAAATCTATCCACACACTAATCTTATAAAGTACAACACAAAATAAAAATAGAAGAAAAAAAATACATATGTCCCAGATACAAATTTGCAAACAAAAATATGCACACTAGGTAAATGTTCTCAACATATATGGATTACACTAATTCTACAAAGTGCAACTAGGAAGTTAAAAATTATGACTAATTCTTGAAATTTTGATAGCATTATCGTTTACAGGTTACCTTGGGAACTTGACAATGGATAGAAATTGTGTAACAATCACATTTCTAGCTCTTATTAATAAGCATAAATAGTTCAATAATTGGGTCTATGGAAGAATTGTAAAAATAACCAACATTAACATTGAATAATTGTTAAATTTATTACTAGTTGCATCCACCCAATAATTTGAGTGTTGTAGAGATAGATAATAGTAACTGAATAATCCATGTTGATGCAGTATATATATAGATTTCATTAATGTATTATTCAAATATATTCTTATCATGAGTGAATATCCAGATCATTTTTGTTAGCCTACCTTTAAAATTCAATGATCAATACTAGATATGCATGCATTTGGTGGTACACCACCTTATTTGAGAAATATTGCATAAAATGTTAGGATGCCTAAAAGTAACTAGTATTGGTGGTCTAGTATGATGACCAGGTTTCATGTAAATCCATTGTCAAAAACTATATTGATTGTATATATGTCGTCGGAAGGGAATTCGATAGTTATTTTAAATCCATGCACGTGTGCCTCATTTCACCTGTAAAACCATGCATGTGTGCCTCATTTCATGGTGTTAATTTTAGGTGAATCCAACACATTTATTACTCCATCACCACCCTCCCATATACATAATACAATCTTTGCAAATTTCTATTTACTTGTTCATTTCTCTAAGAATATCCACTCAGAAAACATCCTCTATTTCCATTTTTATGTTTTACCCATTCCATTTTATATATCTTCAGAGACCATTAATTATTAACACATATTAAACCCTCATTTGCATCATTACATTAGCCATTATTATTAGCAATGACAATACCCCAACTCAGTTAAATTAGAGGAGGTTTATACAAAACTGGTAGTAGATGAAAGGTGAAGAACCAACAATGAAACAAGAGGACATGCATAAGTTGGGACTTCAATAATTGGAGCCATTAAGAAAAAATAGGGATGAATCTACACTAAGTTTATGACTATTGGCCATTCCAGTTTGTCTATTTATTGCAGGTTTCTATGGAATGGCTCTTTACAATCTCTCTAAACCTAAGAACAATGCTTCTAAAATTGAAAATATTTACATTCTCTCTAAACCTAAGAACAATGCTTTTGAAATTGAAAAATATTTGATCACGGTCTTTGATTCTTACTAAACTTGGCTATTCTCCCATCACTACCAATATTTAATGGACTCTTATAGTGTGAATCCATCTAAAACATAGTGTCTATGTATTTCCTATTAATGTACATATATTATTTCCTTTGGTCATCTCAAATGAAAGACCAAAAAAAGTGTTCCTACTTTGTAGAGACAAGGATTGCTAAAATTTTGAAACAATTTCTTTAAACATATGTAACTCTTTGAATGGATTACTTTCAATAAGGGAAAAATTCTAGCTTTGGTAATTAGCGCAAATAGTTAGGATCATAGTTAAAAAAAGTGATTGTAGCTTAATAATAAAGTCATCTATGAGCATATTCCATTCATGTTTAGGCTCGTAGAGTTTTGAAGAACATTACATTAATGATTTTTGAAGTCGAGTGTCAAGTCTTCTGCACCACCTTAATTGTAATTTTTATATCCTAATGAATAACATTAGCAATCCAACATACAAGGATTCATTCGACTAGATATTTCCCGCACATATATTATAGTGTTCTAGATAGTTCTATTACATTTTATGTTTTTAGTTACTCGATAATAATTGCGAAAACCAAATAAATTTTATATTTCTATTACATTTTATTTTTTTAACTCAATAATAATTTCCAAAACCAAACAAAAATTGTCATATCAAGACGTCCAACTAATGAAAAAAAAAAACTATTCCAAGTTTATAAATTATTAAATAAATTTTCCTTTTCAAAAAATCTGAAATAATAAAAATAAATTCCTATACTTTGGATAAAATTGTACAAATAAAAAAATAATACAAAATTCAAACAAATTGACAACCGATTACAATATATATCTTCTTATCGATGGGTATCATAGGAGATTCACAAGGCAATGTCCAAGATTTCATTATATTTCACAAACCACATTTATTACTTGTAACATGGAAGCCTTGTCTTTTTCTCTATACCCAAAAATGAAATGAACTTTGGCTTGCTATCTAACAAAATCACAACATATTTTAACTTTATAGATTGTTTATTTAGTCCAAAAGCAATAAATGCATGCACATAATTGGCTTCCAAAACCCTTTCATACATACTGTGATTATTGAATTTGATATCTAGATCTTATGATGCAATACAAATGTGTTGAAGAAACTAAAAAAATCAATAGTTGTATTTTATATTTTGGCTAAAACATATAGTAAAGAAATTTCCTATGATCCTAATTTACTGAACAAACATAGATTCTTTTATTTTTTCCTTTCATATTCATTGTATTCTTAGATCTGATAAGACCTACTTTCGAAAACAATTATAGTCACATCTTTGTTGCCAATCTGTCTTCTCACAAAAACCATAGGAATTAAAGATCATTAGGTTGATAGCTCAAATATGTAGATGGCCTTACCTTTTAAAGTTTGATCCTTTAAAATTAAAGTGGTGTACAACAAAAGCAAAGGAGATGATCAATCACAATAAATAAGCATTTAAGAATATCATCATTGTAATATCGAAAGAAAACATTAAGATTTTTAAAAGCTCGACACAAAGTATCAGAGATAAGTTCTGTGCCAAACCTCCTTTTAAAAATAAGAGAAATAAAACATAATGATGACTGAGTAGAATCACATTCAACGAATAAAGCAGACTTCATCAATTGTCAACACAAAGGAATCCTGTGAAAAAGTCCCTTTTATTGCTGGTGAATTTGAAAAATATTACAGAGAACAGCCTTTTTGGGTGCAAGAATCAACAAAAAATTCACATTTGACTCATTAATATATATAAAAAATAATCTTCCCAGGCTTAGGAGGTCGAGTTCAACCTCCTCGACCAAAAATAGCAAAAAATCCCCAAAAATATGGAACTAAAAAATTGGTCGAATCTGCTGAAAATAGGGGTACGCTCAAACATTTGTTTCTCCTTAGGAGTGACACCTATGCACAATATAGAGGATGTTATTGTATATGAGCATGTGCTGGACAAAAATTTCCTTTTTTTTCTCCAAATTCATCTCCAGCTCACCGAAACAGCTCCTGCAAAATCAGGACTAAAACAGGAAAAACCGAAAACTGAAAAAATGAGTCTGAAAGATGGCTTCTATTATCCTAACTGGTGGAACCTGTGCAAAAATTGACAGAGTTTTTTTTTCATCAACCCGTTACATATAAAAACCCCTCTCGGTTTTCCAAATTTCATTTTCGTTTACCCGGACTCCTTCCCGGAAAAAGACTGCTCGAAATTGAAAAATGGCAATTTTGAGTTTTTAACTGAGTGGTTTTGCAGGGGGAAAGTGGTTTTCGGACCCCCCCTGAGGTGTTAAGTGGTATTGGGAGGGGGGGGTCTTATTTCTCCAGGAGGTTACAAGTGTCCCTCCCAATACTACTTATCAGACCCCCCTTGGTGTGATGTGACGTGAGGGAGAGGGGGGGGGTTTCGATATGCATGGGGAATATGTAGTGGGTAAAAAATTTAGGATATATTTTTTTGATTTTATTTTTATATTAATTTGTTAAATGTTTTACTTTAACATTTTTTTTTTTTAATTTATATATTATATGATTTGTTATATATTATATGTTTTTTTTATATATATGTTTTTTAATTAATGTTTTTATATTGTTTCTTATATGTTTTATAATTGTTTTATTTTTAATGTTTAATTAATAAAACACTAACCTAATCACTAACCAACTAAATTAATTATTAATTAATTTATTTATTAATTTCTAACAAGACTTAACCTAGCTTATTTGTCTAATTACACTAACTTTATTAACCTATTTACTATTAATTAATATAATTATTTGTTTGTTACCCTAAGTTTGTTTATTCATGCAGGGATGAGTGATAGGCATGATGAGTTGAAGGATGGAAGAATGAAGGGTGCAACAAGGTGATGAAGGATCAATAAGGGTGATGGAGGATTAGGTGAAATATATGGAGGGGAAAATAAATCAACCAAGACCAATAAGCCATATGTCTTCATCACGGGGGAAACACCAAATAAGTAGCTGAAGAATTAGGTTACCTATGATTATAGGACCCCAACATAGGCTCCACCTGGGGATGAAAAATATTTTAGGAGGTGTCAAGAACCATTGAACTCTCGACATGCAGACTGGTGCTTTATTCATTGGGTTGATCCCAAAATCTTATTCTGCAACCTGTACCTATTTTGATCTTTCAACTGAAACCAAATCAAAATGAACACTTTTGAACAAGAGATGCTCATAATTTTGAGATTATTCACACTATCCTACCTACCCTATACTATTGGAAATCATGCTAAATCAAATAATACAAAAATGCCAATGAAGCCAATCAAGTAGCTGCTGAGACCAGTGGACTGCTTGATTGCTCGTTAGCACAGTAAAAAATGCAACTCGACCCTCTATCCATAGATTCAAAACTGCAAAGTGTAATGGCCACTGCTAAAAGCATGATTTATCTTTACAACAGAGACCTCGACAATCCTTAAGAACAAAAGTAATGCCGGAGATAGATTGGGGATCTGCAGTGAAAAATTTCTCCATATAGGTGCCTATAGGATCAAGGTAAAACTGACCTATTATTGGATATTCAAATTTAACTAACTCAACTTCATGATTTGATGTTGTGGTTATGCTATTTGCATCCTCGTGCACTTCCTGACATGGCTACAACTTTTTTTATGGGTTTGAAAAGACACTTATGTTGAACACACCCATGTAGCTAACTGTCTGATCATATCCATACCATAACAATTTTTGAAATCATTGGGGATAAATGAAAACTGACTTTGAAAACACAATCTACCCAACATATTAGCTATAGGGTCATAAAATATTTTAGATGACTATGGAATTAGTTCTATTGGCATTTCATGGCTTACACTGCGATCCTCAACCAGAATCTAACCAAGATTCCTTTTCAAAATATGAAATGAACTGAAACATAAGGGTAGGGACTCAAAATGGATCAGCTCATTACCTGTTCGGTCTTTGTGTTTTCGTCTGAATTTTGGCCTGCACAAAGACTCAAGGGTTGCACTTCTGAATCTGCAACATCTTTTATATCACCCTTGTTCTCTTCACTTGGTGCATTAGATCATTCCTCATCCTTTCTATTTACAACCTACTTGAAATGTTTCCTCAGGAGTGAGGCAAAACACAGGGGCAAGAAGTTTGCAATTTCTTGAAAATTTTTTACACTTTCCTCCTTGCAATATTGATTAGTATGCAGAATTTGATTGTTATCTTGGCATTGTGGTAATTGGACTTCTTCTTCCCATTAAGAGAGTGTTGTTTGAGCATTCATCATCAAAATCAACCGCATAATAATCTAAAATTGCTTCTATGGGATCTTGAAAGGATTTACAAGATTTCTTCATTGATTCACATGATGGGTTATGGCTTTCTATGTGTTTATCCTTCAACATCTGCTCAAAAGTATGCTTCAAAATTTTGAATGAGTAAAAAATTAATGGTACAGAGTTACATTCCAATGCTTCGAATTATGCTTGTGGGTCTGAATTTTCCCCTGAACTTCAAAAATCAGAGAAACTTGGAGATTGTAATCCTAGATTTGAAGTAGCCTTTTTCTCAACACTAAAATCCTTCACTATCTCATCAGAAGATTTACCTTCTTTGATATTTACCACTTGTTCAAAAATTTCCTTTAAAATTTTAAAAGAAGAGAAGCATAAGGGTAGAGTCTATCCACTTACCCCAAGACATTTTGCAGTGTGATCATAGTTGTCATAATTTCCATGTACAGATTGAATGTTCTACTGGGATTTCAAATTATCTTCTTCCTCCCAATCATATGTTGTTGATTTATTTGGAAAATCCATTGTGGTATAATCATCATCGTACCATTTAAGCTTGGGAAAATAATCCACGGATGAAATTCCATTGAACATGCATATTATATCAGAAGAATTTTCCTCCATCTTCTAATTTTGAACTTCATCTTCGATTGTATTATGAATTAAATACATGAAAGAACCATTATCCAAACCATGGTACCAAGGATGAACTGCAAACTGTTTGGGGGAATTGATCCTTGTATGTTCTCTAACTATTGGTACATGTGGTCTTTGAACATAAAATTCATCTTTTCTACTAATCCTCTGCATCATCTCATTGACTATGTTGGTCAGAATACTAATTTCACCTCTAGAGATGTCATATGTTCATTTTATGTTCTATATTTTTCTTTTGCCTTTAAATTTGCCTTTCTGTTCAACAAGTTAGCTTCCACATCAATTGCAATCTTTTTCATTTCTTCAAGTGTTGCAGTGTTCCTTTCTCTTAATTGGAATTCTATCTCAGGATTAAAAGCATGAGGGTAATGCAAGTGAGCTAATCTCGGGGGTGGCCTTATATCAACCAGTATTGCATGGTACACCTTATTGAGCCTAGCTGAAAACTGATGTACTGTCTCCCTTGGTTGTCTTTTGAAATGTTCATACTCTTCTAGGATGAGAAATATATTTCCCAGGATCACCCATATATCTAGGAAAACTTGTACAAATTGACGAAAATTGTTGATGCTTGCAGCTGGAAGGTTTTTAAACCAATCTTTAACTTTACCTAGAAATGATAGGGAAAACATCCTGATACAGACATCGTCTTCTTCCACCTCAAACAGATCAAGAAAATCCTCAAGATTTTGGATGTTCTTTTTAGCAGTGATCTTCACATTCTCTTCATCAAACCTGGGCATATTATTGATGTAATTGACAGGGAGGTCATGGAGAATAGGAGGAAAATCTAAAGGCTTGTATCTATTTGGGATTTTCACAGGTCTAGGAGGTAAAGCAAGGGGCTTATAACTCACTAGAATTTCAACAATGGTAGGAGGTAAAGCACGAGTCTCATGTCTCACTGGGATTTCTAAAATTGTATGAGTATTTACATGATCTACAATTTCGGGCTTAGTCTCTGGAGGCTCATCAATTAGCAAGTGGTCAATGAAATCTTCAACAATGTACTTTTGATCAGGTTTAGAATAAGATATAACATAATTACAGATAAAACAAAAGATGTCTTGAATGCAATTTGGGCTTCAGTACCTAATCTTTCTTAGCTTCTTGGTCATGCTTCAGGTTCTTCCTCCAGTGGAGTCTTTGAGTTGGCACTGTTTGTAGCTGATTGGAGTCACCAGGTGAAATATTTCAACCTTCTTGTGTCTGGTCACTGTCCACCATCAGTGATCAGATATGGAACTTGAAGTGCACTACTGGAGAAAGCTCCACAGTGGAGTCGCCATTATGTTATCACACTATAATTTGAATAAGGTTGTGGATGAATACATAGAGGCAAAATCAAAACCATTTTGAGTCAAGTATCTATCCCTCCAAGACTCAGAGATGGATCTCTCTGTCAGATTTATATTTGTTTGAACACAAATCTTAGGCTAGTTATGCAAAATAGAATTTGTTTGAGGTGTTTGGCTCAAGGACGGCTTTAGAATCCCATTGGGCTATGGGGTCTATGACAAGTTTGAAATAAAATGCAAATCTATAAGGTATTTCCACAGGGTGATTTAATGAAAACGTTGGATCCTTTTAAAGTAAATTGGTGTACAGCAGAAGCAGAGGAGATGATCAATCACAATAACAAAGCATTTAAGAATTTCATCATTGCAATATCGAAAGAAAACATTAATATTTTTAAAATATCGACACAGATTATCATAGATAAATTATGTGCTAAACCTCCTTTTAAAAATCAGATAAAGAAAAAATAATGATGACTGAGTAGAATCACATTCAACGAAGAAAGAAGACTTCACCAATCGTCAACACGCATGAATCCTGTGAAAAAGTCCCTTTAATTGCTGGTGAATTTGAAAAATATTACATAGAACAACCATTTTGGGTGCAAGAATCAACAAAACCTTCACATTTGACTCATTAAAATATATAAAAAAGACTCTCCCCAGGATCAGGAGGTTGAATTCAACCACCTCGACCAGAAATCTGGAACTAAAACTTTGGCCGAATCTGTTGAAAATAGGGGTACTCTCATACATTTGTTTCTCCTTAGTAGTGACACTTGTGCACAATTTGGAGGATTTTATTTTAGATCAGCATTTTATGGACAAAAACCTCCTTTCGTTTTTCCAAATTCGTCTCCATCCTGCCGTAACAGGTCCTGCAAAATTAGGACTGAAACAGGAAAAACTGGAAACAGAAAACATGAGGCTGAAATATGGATTCTATCCTCCCAACTGGTGGAACCTATGAAAAACCTGAGAGGATGTTTTTTTCTTCAGCCCATTATGGATAAAAACCTCTCTCGGTTTTCCAAAATTCATTTTCGTTCTCCCGGAATCCTTCCTGGAAAAAGACTGGTCCAAATTGGAAAAATGGCGGTTTTGAGTTTTTGAGTGATCGATTTTTCAGGGGGGAAAGTGGTTTCCGGACCCCCCCTGAGGTGGTAAGTGGTATTGGGAGGGGGAGATCCGATTTCACCAGGAGGTGACAAGTGTCCCTCCCAGTACCACTTATCGAACCCCCCTTGGTGTGATGTGACATGAGGGAGGGGCGGGGTCCGATAGGCATGGGGAATATGTAGTGGGTAAAAACTTTAGGATATAGTTTTTTGATTTTATTTTTTTATTAGTTTGTTAAATTTTTTATTTTAACA
>ML832557.1:123444-135217 GCA_009831015.1 Picea engelmannii
ATATATATATATATATATATATATATAT
The DNA here is from genome assembly GCA_009831015.1 of Picea engelmannii. Taxonomy (NCBI): domain Eukaryota; kingdom Viridiplantae; phylum Streptophyta; class Pinopsida; order Pinales; family Pinaceae; genus Picea; species Picea engelmannii. The sequence continues at coordinate 123,473 of ML832557.1, forward strand.
ATATATATATATATATATATATATATATATATATATATATATATATATATATATAATGTTTTTATATTGTTTATTATATGTTTTATAATTTTTTTATTTTTAATATTTAATTAATAAAATACTAACCTAATCACTAACCAACTAAATTAATTATTAATTAATTAATTAATTAATTAATTTCTAAGAAGACTTAACCTAGCTTATTTGTCTAATTACACTAACTTTATGAACCTATTTACTATTAATTAATTTAATTATGTGTTTATTACCCTAAGTTTGTTTATTCATGCAGGGATGAGTGATGGGCGTGATGAGTTGAAGGATGAGGGAATGAAGGGTGCAACAAGGTGACGAAGGATCACGAAGGATGATGAAGGATCAGGTGAAACAGATGGAGGGGAAAAGAAATCAACTAAGACCAACAAGCCATATGTCTTCATCATGGGGGAAACGTCAAATAAGCAGTTGAAGAATCAGATTACCTATGATTATAGGACCCCAACATAATTGAACCTTCTACAAGGGGGAGTATGTAACCCTTTTTTCTTTAAGGATTGACTAGTAGAATCATAAACAATACCAATGATTTTCTCTAGCCGATCTTCTTTCCCCACAAAAATAACTAGAAGCCTGTTCAAAACAACACCATAATGGCCTATGGCCTGGACAGTGATGTGGAATTGTGATTCAATCATTTATCAATTTATATAATTTCAATTGGTTAATTGAGATGTTAAACTAGATAAACCGTGGAAAATGTTCCACCACATAAATAAAATCTTACAAATTATTGATAGTTATTCATCTAGTTCTTTTATAAAATTCATATTAAATTTGACTTTGGTATTTGACCCTAAGAAAAGAAATCTATACACTAGATAGGTCTCAAATAAAATAAGTCCTATAGACCTGATACTTATAATTTAATAAAGGATTTAAAAGTGTCACACACCTGACCCCTAAGTAACTTTTTGAGAGATGGGGTGTAAAACAATTTTGCTTTTTCTCAATCATCTCAAATATCTGTGACTAGGATTACATCACCTTCGATTCGATGAGGGTTTTCCAATGACCATAAATTTTTCCAAATCCAAGTTTCGGATCACAAGTTATTGTCCTTCAAAGTTATTTAGGCCTTCATCGACTAGAGTCTCTCACTTCCATATAACATCCACGAGGCTCCTTGTCACCCGACACACTACATCATCATAGAATACAAAGACTCACTCAACCATAGGTTGACACTTGTCTAGCTCTCAAAGTCCTATTAATTTAATTAATCATTATCATGATAAAATACCAGTTGTTATCACTCTAAGAAACCCTTTGTGGTTGCAGACCAAAGGTGCTTGGTAACTTAAGAAATGAATGTTTTTGTATTTTGTAAAAGTGGATCAATGGGATAACTCAATTCAACTTATGGCATTCAAACGTCAAAATGATAAACAAATAGACAGTGCTCTCCAAGATTGGTTAAACAGTAAAATAGCTTTCATTGGATGAAGAAAAGATTGTTCATAAACCAGTGCAAAGCAGGGTCTAATAAACAACTAAAGGAACTGATTATAATGTCATGAACCAAACAATAGGATAACAGCTATTCAAGGTTTGACAACAATATAACAGTGAAGAATAAATATGAAAAACTGCCACCAAAATGGAAAGAAACTTGTGATCTGTATTAGAAAATGAAAAGTCTCAGTACAAAGAGTATTACTATATCCAGAATCGAACCCTTGTGTCCTCTTCTAATATAATATTTATAGCAATTACATAACAGTCCTTTGATCCTAAAAACATGGATCAAATAATCTAAAAATAGGAAGTTAAGTTCTGTTGCAAGATAAGTGGGTTGTTTCCTCAAAATGAGGTCAATCCCTGATTTTTCTCTTTGTGAGTTGTTGATGCAGTGTAGAACAACCTTCCAAGGATAATGATAATTCCCAAATGAAGAGAAAGTCGAGTTTTCTGATGCAGCCAAGTGCCCTGCTTCCAGTCTTCATTAAAAATGTCCATATCCTTTTGAAATATCTTCTTTCCCAATAATAAGCCGAAAACAACTGTTGTGCTGGACTTGATAATTCATGTGTCATGCATTGGAAAAGGTCTCAAATCATTTCATAACAAAAATCCCTGACCTGTGCAAAAACTCATTCAATTCTGGACACACAGGCTTTCGGTGGTTGCCTGGGGAGATTTCTGTGTGAGTTATCCACCGAAAGCACCTATTTTCAGTGGTTAATGAGTGCACTGTGGGCTCGCCTAAACCACAGAAAATCAATTCTTCGAAGGGTTTCAAAATTGCAAAATTGTCTGTCATGAATCCTTTTTTAACACTCAAACTTTGTTAGCTGCATTAGTTTTGATTCGAGTAGACCTCCGAACCTTTGCTGACTGTGCAAGAGAATCTGTTACATCTATTATAGTTGTTTCTAGATCGGCCAAAGTGTCCAAAACAGTTTGTTTTTCTTCAGATGCTTCAAACTCCTTTAGCTTGGACCTTAGAACACTGAGTTGCATGTATAATTTAATGTTCTCTCTAATCAACTCTTTGTTTCTTCCTTTGATTGAATCATGTTTTTCTTTGAGTGTTTGATTTTCTTTGAATAACTCAGCATTTCTCTTTGTTAGGTTTGTGTTTTCTTTCTTAATTACTCTCTCCAGGATCCCCATCTCATAGATCTCTCTTAGCAGCTTGTTAATTTTGTTTGTCTTACCTTTCTTCGGCCTACTTGAAGAAGGTTATGCTTCTGATTGCCTGTGTGTTTCGGAAGGCTTTGATGAAGGTGTCTTGATTTTCAGTTTCACATCCTGTTTGATCTACAATTTGTCCCGTGTTTTTTCCATCTCCTGCTCTGAATCAGATTCACTATATGGAAAATTGAGAGGGTTTTTTCCCATGATAGGGTTTTTGTCCTCAAACTTTAATTTCTTCTTGATTCGTCCCTGTTTGCTGGATGATGTTTTTACAGAATCCCTGGGCATTGAAATTCCTTTTCTCCTCCTGCGACTACTCTTGGGAGTAGAATAATTTCTGCTTCTAGATTTCTTTGCTTTTATCTCTGGAGGTCTTTCTGTCTAAAACTCATTCCAGAACAGGAAGAAACTCCATTCTATTTGCTTCCTGTGAAGAGCTTCTTTGACAAGGAGGGTAATCAACCCCTGATGGGATATTCTGCTTGCAAATTTAGTGGGCTGAGCCTTTACCTGTTTTTCCATTTTAATCAGAGTCTTATGAAAGAAATAGGGTATGTTTAAGTGTTCCCTGCATGTGAAGTGATTTAACAATTTAAAATGATAGTACATCACTCTGTTATAACTCCCTTCACAGGTGATGTATACCAGAATCGCCTTCAGAAGGGTCTACCACTTCGTTTCAAGATATGACATAGGAATATCTTTCTTCCAAGTCAACGTTTTATGCACTGGCAACAGGTATGATCTGAATTCAACATTTGAGGGTGAAGAAGTTTTAAACCAGCAACTACCTTTTCTGGACAACCCTATGTATTCGGCGATATATGCTTCATCAATAATGAACTCCTCCTTGCCTATCTTAGCAACCCTTCCATCGTATGATAGGGTGAATGTTTCAGCAATTTGTTGATGAAAAGTTGACAGTTTTTCACAATATGTGAAAACTCCGGCCTGTTTAAAACATTCTGCGACCTCTGGGTGTTCTTCAAAATACCACATGCCATCTACTTCTGATCTTAATGCAGGAGTGACTTTTGACATGACTGAATGCAATCTATATTTGAAACTATAGGCAACAGGGTGTTTGGGAAGCAACGGTTCTATAAACTAGGGATATAGTCGATGTAATTTATGAACAACTGTGAAACTGTTTGACAAAGCGTAAGATTGATAAATGTACTAGAATACCGACCCAAATTTGAATGGCATTCTGACAGGGAAAGCCGAAACTTCAACCTTTTGGGGGAAACTATATTTATGAAATTTTGACAGAGAATGGTTTCTAGACTTACCCGATAACTCGCCTAGGTTTCTTTGACTTGGGATACCTGCTGAACTTGGAGATGCTTCATCAATCGCCAGAGAACGCGGGATTGGATTTTTGAAAAATATTCCTTGCTGATAAGATCGCGGACTTGAGATAATATTCAGTGATATTCGGGATTGATTATAACTCCTTGAGTTTACAGATGAAGGAAGGGCCTGGTAATAATGACTGGCGTACTTACCATTAAAATGAAAGGAATCTCGTACAATTATATTTGTCAATAACCATTCTGCGTGGATTTGAAATGATCACTGGAATATATAATACATCGATGCTTTTAACCTTTCGGATGATCACCACGCATTTGCATCATCTCCCTCAATACAAGCTTTCGACAGTTGAATTTCTCATCATTTCACGATTTTTGACATTTGGCTCGTGCGAAAGCACGAGCTTTCTTTTTTCCCATTCAAACCTTTTCGGCGGTTGCTTTCCCTTTGAATCGACCACTTATCTGACGAAACTGAATACTTTCGGTGGTTAATGAGCACGTTGGAGGCTCGCCCAAACCACCGAAATATGATATTTTGCCATTTTCTTCACTGAACCAAATTCAGAAATTTTTTCAGCTATAAGAAAAAACACAAAAGTAGCTTTAGGATGTGACCAATAACCATGATATCCCCTACAAAATTCAACCGAAAAATGGTTTCATTTTGGGAGTTAACACCAGTCTTTACTAATCATTTAATAATTTATTTAGTCCCTATTAGGGATAATTAATCTTTACTAGAATTAATTATCCCCGTAAATTATGTTTTTGGTAGACCTAAATTATCGGTCCAGTTAAAACAAGGATCATTGGTAATCCCACATTTTGGGGTAAATTTAGTGTTAATTATTATATCAATACAAACCTATAGCCAAATCATATTACCAATTTGTTCTTTTATTAATTATATTATAATATAATCATATTAAACTATATTTTAATATAGTTAAATATATCAAATAAGCACTTAGGATTTTTAATATCAGTTAACACCTAAGTCTCCGGACTTTGGTGAAATTCCTCACCATGCTTTTATGAACATACCCAAATCTCCCGAATGATGGAGTTTCAAAGGGGGTCCCACTTGTATTATAAAGTGATGCAAATATAATTAATTATATTAGATTATAATATAATTAATTTCCTTTAATATTTATATCAATATTTATGCAACCATTGGAACAGAAAAGGTAGGTTTGGGCCTTCGACTCTTTTGCTTGTACACTCTATCACCCCAAACATCCCAGAGTCCTGAAGCTCCGAACTCTCAAAGTTATGAAGTCTCGAATTCCTGAAGTGTCGACACTTATATGTGATCATACATTAAATATTAAATTTAGAAAAAAAAAAGGAAAAATGGGTTGGCACTTGCTCACGTACAAATATCATAATAAACTCATTTATAATATATTGTATTATATCTCTTTTGGAAAATTGTGCCCAGATTTATAAAATCCCCAATATTATATTTAACATTGGAATAAGAAAGAGAGCCCTCCAGGTCAACTCCTTTGTCTCTCCAACACACTCTTCATTACACATTACAGATTATAGACATTACACATTATTTAATATTTATAAAGGGGAAAAGAGTTGGCCTTATCTATGTATAGTTATTTTAATGAACCTTAGTTTAACATAATATATTATATTATATCCCATGCACCTAAGTTTAAATAATATCCAATATTATATTTAATATTGGAAGGAGGGAAAATATATTCTATTTAATATTTATTATTTACACAATGTTTGTATAGGGAAGGGTAGGGTTCGGGCCTTCAGTGATTTTGGCTAGTTATTTCCTTCACCCCAAACACTGAGGATTTCAGAAGTCCCAAACTCTCATAGCCCCAAACTAAGTTCTCATGTCCATCATTCCCAACGCCTAGAGTTTGGAATGATTTTGAAATTATTGAAAGGTTAACCATAGGACAATTAAATATCATTTAACATGTAATCCCTCCAGGCTTCAGCTTAATCTCCAGTTCACTCTCCACTTCAAACCTCTGGAGTGTCAGAGTCCTGAAGCTCCGAAGTGTGCTAAGAAATGATCAAGGAGGATAATCATGGGTTTATTAACACATTATATATATATATATATATATATATCACCATTTGTGTGCATGTATTCAAAGTCTGGTGAGGTTTAACTTGAAATTTTATGTACTTAAACCTGTAATTAAAGGAAATGAAAATTATTTCCTATTTTCCAAACTTTTAGAATAGTAAATTAAAATCATATTCACTAGAGAATTTTTCTCTACTTAAAAATATGGTTTATAACTTCCCTTCCTCATAGATAAAGGAGTAAACTTCTCCTTTTTACCGAGATTTACTTTCCGTACCCAGATTTAAGAAAATTGTTCCTAAGGGAAGAATTTCCTTCACAGTAAAATCTGGTATTTCTACCAGGATTTACTACCCACCAAAATTTAAGGGGATTCTTCCCAAGGAGATTTAACAAAGGTTTAGCATAATTGTTTATTAGTGCCCAAAATTAGCATAAACATTTCATAAAGTCCAAATGAGGTTTTTGGAGCTTTACATTTTAACAAATTTAGGAAATTCCTCATTTATAATGCATTGTAATGTCTAATAACATTTGGACTAATTCCTTAAATCCAAATTATAATTCTGAAGTCTGTTACTTGCTAAGTATCCTAACATAGAACTCGAGAGTGCCTTTAGATAATGATCATCCTTAGGCAGAAATTCTATCTTTCTCTTTTAAATGTCTATAGCGATTCTAGTTAATTTATCTGTTCTCATTAGAAACAGAAGATGGGATATAAGTGTAGATCGACCTTAACAATTTCACCCATAAATATTATTTTAACACACAGATAGTCAAGAGAAAAAAAAGTAAATCAACGTCACAAATATCCTAGCCCCTTCTTGACTTGGTCACGTGACGTTGGATTTCATCACCAACTAGTACGGTCATCGAGAGAAGGTTTTGTTTTCTTGGTTTGGTTCCTAGATTTGATTAGTGTATGTTGTTTCTTTAATTTAGTTGGCCATAGAGTTTTTTCCTAAAACTTTTGGTTCCACCAACATTGACCCTCCACACCATTCGTGTAGGGTACAAGGACTTCCACCGGAAGATATGGAAGATTCTATCCCTCTAACCTCTCATTCATTGGAGGTCTCTCTTCAACAGAGCGAGGTCCAGGACATTATAAGCTCACAAGAAGAAGGTTTTGCCTCTTTAGAAATTTTTTGAATTGTTTTTGATTCTCTAGAGGCTTTACGCATTCCTCTTGGATATGAGAGATGTATTCTCTAGCTGAATTCAACCAAAGAACTTGTTGTTGTTGACACGTCTAGAATTCCGACCAGACTTCATTCATCCCCTAGAGGCGGGGATCACCTTTGGACTACCGACATAATTAGAACCCCACCTCGCACCATGCAAGACCTTTACGGTTCAGGGGTAGGTGTCGATACATTTGTTGTATCAAAAACGCCTGAAAAAGTTCGTTTCCTACACCGTACCTTTAGATCATTTTGTTGGTACAATCATTGGTCCCAACACATAGTCCATCAGTCCAAACATGAAGTCAGTCGTTCCTAGATTGAATTTTTCCTTCTAGATGGCCCATTCCACTATGGTCCCCCACATTATGACTATTCCCATTTGGAATGTGGTGGTCAACCAAGCTCCCATTGGTATGCCACTTTCATCTAGACCTCCTTCATCACTTCCCCCTGGGTATAGAGCCCCGAATCCTTCCATTGCCAACACTACCTAGGATGACCGAGAATCTATATACCTACACTATTTTTCATAGGAACTGGTCTTGGTGGCTCTAATCCAATTGGAATTATCGATCAGTTGTTCCAGATCTCTCTAGTCACTCAACCTAATGTTGGTGGGAAACCTCAATTTGGGAGTCAACCCCAAATTGGGACACAACCTCAACTTGGGGGGAAACCTCAGACTGGAGTCCATTATCCATTATACGGACATAATGTGTCCGCAACACAAAATCCTTGGAACATTACTTTTTTAGTAAATCCACAATTCTCTAGGGCACAAAATCCTCAAGGACAACAACAACCTCATCCTCCTCATGGAAAAAATGTTTACCCCCCTTATGGGAAAACAAATAATCCATTTTATAATATTCAAAACCCATATGGTTATCCTCCATTTTTGAATGTTTCTCAACCCTCTTTCAATCCTGTTTATCCTGGTTAGCAAAAACCATATGTGTAACACCCAACTAGGATGTTAGGCCATTTGTCACTCATTAAATACATAATTTCATTTATTTTCATTTCCACAACTCTTCTACATTTTCTCAATCATAAATCTAAATAACATGATGAAATATGTAATAGGTTAACTCTAATATTTAGAACTTAAAAAAAAAAAGTATATAAAAATATCAATAACAAAATACCACCGAAAAATGCCTCCTCGTTAGTTTATCGAAGCTCATCAGATTTAATGTAGTCCTAGGCGCTTCCAAGGATTCTTTTCTCACTTGCCTAGAGTGAAACAACGGAATCCTCCCAGCCAACTAGGAGTCTAGCCAACTTCTTATCTCCAAGAAACCTTTCGGTTTCTTGGCCCTTCGTGCCCGTGACTCCAAGAACAACAAAGAAAAAATGATCAAAGAAAACTATCACAAGAATTATATCTTCCAAGAATTTCACAACCTCTCATCATGCTCAAACCTCTCCATCCTCCTCTCCTCACTACTTCTTCTCCCTATTTATCAAGTTTCCATACACACTTCCCCAAGTCTCCTCAACCACCCTCATTATTATCCATCAACCTCCCTTATCTAGATTTTTGGGAACAAATTAAAATAAAACTAAAATATAAATGACTTGCATTAAACAACAACAAATAAAATGAAAAGTCTTTCTTCTCATGCTAGCTAATAAATGTAATTTGACAATTTTCCCCAAAATGTACATAACACCCCACCATGCTTATTTAATTCATCATACCCACCATCTATCAAATTCAAGAAGGTATTTAATGCTTCTAGATATTTTGTATGCAATATAATTTACATATTCAATAAACATTCAATTAAATAGTTAATAATTTACTTTAATTAATTAATACATTAATTAATTGTACTAGTGTGCATGGGTTGGGTATGTGTGCGTAGCTACTGGACACATATCTCATGTATGAACTAACGATAAACAATCATTTCCTCTAGTGCATAGTTCCTATATGATCACCAAGACATGTAGGACAATAGATCAAGTAATGCATTATTTAATAATCTTAACGAATAAAATTACACCAATTCATCTATAACTCATTATCACACTTAAAATACCAATTGGAAATCAAAGAGGGTTTTAAACATGGTAGGAACCAAGTGAGTAAATAATAGTGGAACCTCTAATCCTCAATCAATATTCCCAACTAACATTGAAGCATCCTTCCTTCCTAACCTACTTCCATCTTCCATCCCATCCTTTCCTATGTTGGACTAAGTTGGAGCATCAACTATATTGACCTAAATCCACATAGAACCTGTAAGAGGAAGTGTCATACATCTCGACCAAGCTTCCCCAACAGGAAACTAGCAATTGTCATCACACGTCTAGGGGAGCATGACTTCACACAGACCTCCCACGACTCTAAGTTTCGGAGGATAAACATTGGGCAATACCTCCACCCCTCCCTTTAGAACTAGGGTCAACACCCTACATCAAGCCCTATTGTGAAACTACTGTTATTAGAGTCACATCATCAAATAACCACTCTGGGCAAGTTGTGTGTCCTGTCAAAACCACACTTACCACAGATCATAGAAATATTTGAAACCATAAATTAAATCATAAGTACAACTTATAACATACATTATCTTTTGGATGCCTATGACATCCAAATTACGTCAACACTACAGTCATTTGGTCATTACATAACTTGTCAACCTGTAGCTTAGTTCACCAATACTCATATCCATGTATATACATCATAATTTCATATAAGAATACATATATGTATTGACGTTCAATTAAGAAATGTATGTTTATTTTTATCATGCCCTGCATATCTTATGCATTCACAACATAACTTAAACTGGTATCCATGTACCAAAATTCCACATTTAAATTTACATGTTTAACCAAATCACATAATCATCATCATCATAAACATATAAAAAAAAAATACAATATTGTGCAACTCACAAATAAGTCTAGGCGTACACCTCTCACATGTCTATATCAGTTTCACTGAGTCCAAATAGTATCTAAGCAATGAATTAATACAATGAGAAAAATCAAATTTATAATTGCCTAAGGCCAAAATATGGGGTGTTACAATATGTAGGAGGATTGTTTGGATGCAATTATCCACCTAACTTGGTTTACGGTCCTACTGGTCTCCCTATGCCACACCAGTATCACCCTCAGGTTAACCAACAACTACCATTTCTCTCTACTCTGGATCTCCCAGACTTGTTTCGGTTAACCAATGATCCTATACTACATTATCCTTTTTGGCCATGGATTCCTCCTAAATTACCTTCTGATATTCCAAAATTTGATGGTAAACCCACAGAAAACCCAAATAACCATGTGATGACTTTCCATTTGTGGTGTTCATCAAACTCCTTAATAGATGATTCTATACGTTTACATCTTTTCCAACACATGCTTACGGGCTCAACAACCAAGTGGTATATTGAACTTCCACATGGTTCTTTCCAAGATTTCCACTCCCTTTCCATGTCCTTTATCACGCACTTTCGACTGCCCATTAATTACAAGATGGGTACTAAATTCTCTCCCTTCATCAGAGTAACTCTATGCACATCTCTGATCATATTCGTGAGTGGAGATGACAACGAAGGTTGATCAAAGCAATCATTCCTGACCAATTATTGGCGGAATGGTTTACCAAATCACTGTTACCCCCGATTTCTCATGATGTCGCCATGGGTGGCATAGTCACCGCGGAAGAGGCCATTTCTCGGGCTCAGTACTTAGATTTGGTTTATTCACAATCTAGTAATTGGTATGAGTTTATCCTGAATACTACCCATGCCACTACCGATCCATCCAAACCTTCATCCTCCTCTCATGCAGATGGAATTATTGTCTCTGTCAAAAATGAATCTACTTCCCAATCGACTGGAGCTGCACATCGATCTGCTTCTACATCCACTCCCAGTTCTACCTCACTCTCTTCTTCCTCCCCCCGCACTCAAGTATCTGAGGTGAATGCAGTTCATTCTACCCCTTCACAAAAATTCGAAGGTAAGAAGAAGACAAAGAACAAACCCAATAAGAATAACACTAATGAACAACTCAAATCTCAAAACCCACCACTTGTTACTGAAAATCAACTGCAACGGAAACCAAAATTCCCATGTCTTATTTGTGGTGACTGTTATCCCCCACTTTCAAAGATAACTAGGAGATCATGTCTTGAGTCCCACAAGTCCTAGACATGGAGTACCGAGAGAAGGATTGACTTCAACATGGCCCTCGAGGGCCCACCTTTCTCTCTTCCAGCATCCATATGCTATCAGCAGCAGCAGCCTCCACCACCATTGGCTTGGTCTTGTGTCTGAGAGGGTTCTTGCTTCATGAGGTAATTAGTTCAGGTATAATGTTATGTGTTGTTGGACACACCTACCACACTTAGAGGGGGGGTGAATGAGTGTGGGGCTCTTTTTCCCAAAACTGCCCTCTTGCACAAAAACTCATCAATTAGCATTCAACATTTATTCATTACCCATTG
>ML832557.1:135317-156163 GCA_009831015.1 Picea engelmannii
TAAATCCACAATTCTCTAGGGCACAAAATCCTCAAGGACAACAACAACCTCATCCTCCTCATGGAAAAAATGTTTACCCCCCTTATGGGAAAACAAATAATCCATTTTATAATATTCAAAACCCATATGGTTATCCTCCATTTGTGAATGTTTCTCAACCCTTTTTCAATCCTGTTTATCCTGGTCAGCAAAAACCATATGTGTAACACCCAACTAGGATGTTAGGCCATTTTTCACTCATTAAATACATAATTTCATTTATTTTCATTTCCACAACTCTTCTACATTTTCTCAATGATAAATCTAAATAACATGATGAAATATGTAATAGGTTAACTCTAATATTTATAACTTAAAAAAAAAGTATATAAAAATATCAATAACAAAATACCACCGAAAAATACCTCCTCCTTAGTTTGTCAAAGCTCATCAGTTTTAATGTAGTCCTAGGCGCTTCCAAGGATTCTTTTCTCGCTTTCCTAGAGTGAAACAATGGAATCCTCCCAGCCAACTAGGAGTCTATCCAACTTCCTATCTCCAAGAAACCTTTCGGTTTCTTGGCCCTTTGTGCCCGTGACTCCAAGAACAACAAAGCAAAAATGATCAAAGAGAACTATCACAAGAATTATATCTTCCAATAATTTCACAACCTCTCATCATGCTCAAACCTCTCCATCCTCCTCTCCTCGCTACTTATTCTCCCTATTTATCAAGTTTCCATACACATTTCCCCAAGTCTCCTCAACCACCCTCATTATTATCCATCAACCTCCCTTATCTAGATTTCTGGGAACAAATTAAAATAAAACTAAAATATAAATGACTTGCATTAAACAACAATAAATAAAATGAAAAGTCTTTCTTCTCATGCTAGCTAATAAATGTAATTTGACAATTTTCCCCAAAATGTACATAACACCCCACCATGCTTATTTAATTCATCATACCCACCATCTATCAAAGTCAAGAAGGTATTTAATGCTTCTAGATATTTTGTATGCAATATAATTTACATATTCAATAAACATTCAATTAAATAGTTAATAATTTACTTTAATTAATTAATACATTAATTAATTGTACTAGTGTGCATGGGTAAGGTATGTGTGCGTAGCTATTGGACACATATCTCATGTATGAACTAACGATAAACAATCATTTCCTCTAGTGCATAGTTCCTATATGATCACCAAGACATGTAGGACAACATATCAAGTAATGCATTATTTAATAATCTTAATGAATAAAATTACACCAAATCATCTATAACTCATTATCACACTTAAAATACCAATTGGAAATCAAAGAGGGTTTTAAACATGGTAGGAACCAAGTGAGTAAATAATAGTGGCACCTCTAGTCCTCAATCAATATTCCCAACTAAAATTGAAGCATCCTTCCTTCCTAACCTACTTCCATATTCCATCCTATCCTTTCCTATGTTGGACTAAGTTGGAGCATCAACTATATTGACCTAACTCCACATAGAACCTGTAAGAGGAAGTGTCATACATCTTGACCAAGCTTCCCCAAAAGGAAGCTAGCAATCGTCGTCACATGTCTAGGGGAGAATGACTTCACACAGACCTCCCACGACTCTAAGTTTCGGAGGATAAACAGTGGGCAATACCTCCACCCCTCCCTTTAAAACTAGGGTCAACACCCTACATCAAGCCCTATTATGAAACTATTGTTATTAGAGTCACATCATCAAATAACCACTCTGGGCAAGTTGTGTGTCCTGTCAAAACCACACTTACCACAGATCATAGAAATATTTGAAACCATAAATTAAATCATAAGTAAAACTTATAACATACAATATCTTTTGGATGCCTATGACATCCAAATTACGTCAACACTACAGTCATTTGGTCATTATATAACTTGTCAACCTGTAGCTTAGTTCACCAATACTCATATCCATGTATATACATCATAATTTCATATAAGAATACATATATGTATTGACGTTCAATTAAGAAATGTATGTTTATTTTTATCATGGCTTGCATATCTTATGCATTCACAACATAACTTAAACTGGTATCCATGTACCAAAATTCCACATTTAAATTTACATGTTTAACCAAATCACATAATCATCATCATCATAAACATATAACAAAAAAATACAATATTGTGCAACTCACAAATAAGTCTAGGCGTACACCTCTCACATGTCTATATCAGTTTCACTGAGTCCAAATAGTATCTAAGCAATGAATTACTACAATGAGAAAAATCAAATTTATAATTGCCTAAGGAAAAAATATGGGGTGTTACAATATGTAGGAGGATCGTTTGGATGCAATTATCCACCTAAATTGGTTTATGGTCCTACTGGTGTCCCTATGCCACACCATTATCACCCTCAGGTTAACCAACAACTACCATTTCTCTCTACTCTGGATCTCCTAGACTTGTTTCGGTTAACCAATGATCCTATACTACATTATCCTTTTTGGCCATGGATTCCTCCTAAATTACCTTCTGATATTCCAAAATTTGACGGTAAACCCACAGAAAACCCAAATAACCATGTGATGACTTTCCATTTGTGGTGTTCATCAAACTCCTTAATAGATGATTATATACGTTTACATCTTTTCCAACACACGCTTACGGGCTCAGCAACCAAGTGGTATATTGAACTTCCACATGGTTCTTTCCAAGATTTCAACTCCCTTTCCATGTCCTTTCTCACGCACTTTCAACTGCCCATTAATTACAAGATGGGTACTAAACTCTCTCCCTTGATCAGACTAACTCCGTGCACATCTCTGATCATATTCGTGAGTGGAGATGACAACGAAGGTTGATCAAAGCAATCATTCCTGACCAATTATTGGCGGAATGGTTTACCAAATAACTGTTACCCACGATTGCTCATGATGTCACCATGGGTGGCATAGTCACCGCGGAAGAGGCCATTTCTCGGGCTCAGTACTTAGATTTGGTTTATTCACAATCTAGTAATTTGTATGAGTTTATCCTGAATACTACCCATGCCACTACCGATCCATCCAAACCTTCATCCTCCTCTCATGCAGATGGAATTATTGGCTCTGTCAAAACTGAATCTTCTTCCCAATCGACTGGAGCTGCACATCGATCTGCTTCTACATCCACTCCCAGTTCTACCTCACTCTCTTCTTCCTCCCCCCACACTCAAGTATCTGAGGTGAATGTAGTTCATTCTACCCCTTCACAAAAATTCGAAGGTAAGAAGAAGACAAAGAACAAACCCAATAAGAATAACACTAATGAACAACTCAAAGTTCAAAACCCACCACTTGTTACTGAAAATCAACTGCAACGGAAACCAAAATTCCCATGTCTTATTTGTGGTGACTGTTATCCCCCACTTTCAAAGATAACTAGGAGATCATGTCTTGAGGCCCACAAGTCCTAGACATGGAGTACCAAGAGAAGGATTGACTTCAACATGGCCCTGGAGGGACCACCTTTCTCTCTTTCAGCATCCATATGCTATCAACAACAGCAGCCTCCACCACCATTGGCTTGGTCTTGTGTCTGAGAGGGTTCTTGCTTCATGAGGTAATTAGTTCAGGTATAATGTTATGTGTCACTTTGATCATCAAAACCATTGAATTTATGTATCTAATTCCTTTTCTTTATAACAATTGCTTGGATGTTACACTTGCCCACTTGAGCATTTTTTGGGGATTGACAGGGTGTCTTAGTAAGCCTATGTCTGTTGTTTTTGGTTAGCCACTGGGTTTGTCTCTGAGAATCCATCATCTGCTCCTTTCACAGCTTCACTTTTCCATCTTATTTCCCACTCACCTGTCCCATTCCACTTGTCCAGGAACTGGGTTGACCTCTTTTAGGATTGCACCTTATCTAGTGGGAAGAAGGGGCTAAAGGCCCATAAGGTAAAATAAAGATGGTAAAGGATAAAATCCTAAGAATAAAACCTCGAGATTCTTTGCCCAGGGATCCCCAAGAAAGCAATAAAAGGCTTCACAACAAGAAACAAGAGGGACCCTAAAAAATAACAAAACAATACCTAACCAGAGGATAGGGGGTCTCATCACGAGCCAACCTATTAGGTCTATGGGTACATAGCAGTATGACATTACCCTCATCTATTATCACGCCAGGGAAGTGACCTTTGGTTGCATGGCCAAGGGAAAAGGGGTCTCATCACGAGCCAACCTTCTCATTTCTGTGAAAGAACTTGTGGGTAACATTGTCACCACTGGTCACCATGACATGACAGTTTCCCCTGATTATTTCTTGATAAAAAATGAAAGAAAAAAATGAATAAAAAAATGAAATAACAAAAATAATAAAAGGCATGAATGGGCATGGAAAGAATTGCATCCATGACAAGTACAGTTCACCTTCTACAAATGCACCCACAGGTAACATATTGCATCCTTTACCTTCATTGCACCCACCTGCTTGGACATCCCTTGACCACTTCATCCACTTACATGGCTTGGAAGAGGTCTCTCCTGGGAAACTTCCCTTATTCAGTGGACACTAGCCCAATAGGATTCCTTGCCCTTTTTCCAAGACTTGTATTGCAGGTTTGTGTAACGTATTTGAGCTATTGATTGATCTATTAGGGGTTTTATTCATATGTTTATTAATATTGATGATGCAATTTGATTGAAATTTCTATGATCATTGTGACTGATGAGCCCATGGAGGGCATAGATTTTGATGTGCAGAACCATGCCCAATAGACAGGTACCATATTGGACCAGTACACATGGGGAGATGATCAGTTCAGGCTTCCATGGGGATGAATATCCCATAAAGTGGATGTTGAGACCCCATCAGGGGGAGATACAGGATGGAGATGGATCCAGAGCATTGCAGTAGAAGAGAAGAGGATGTTGCACCAGAGGCACCCCGAAAGAGCTTGACCCAGGGGGGATGACCCTTTCTTAGTGTAACGTTGGCCTTTGGAGGCCTAGGACATCACCACCTTGACCATGACATCACCCATCATCATGGATGTTTGGGGCAGGCAGACTAGGAATATGTGGCACGTGTGGCAAGTTGGAGAAGCCTAGGTAGGGCTAACGTTTTGCTCCAAGATGCCCCATCTTCCCTAAAAAGGGGTAACGTCTCCCTTGGAGGGGCCTTTACTCTCCTTTCAGCTTGATTTAGGGTTTTAACTTGAAAATTAATGTAAAACAATATGATTTTATATTTTTTCCTTGTCATCCCTTTTACCTGACCTAAAATGTAAAATTAGGTCAAGGTTTTGTATAATTGAGGGATTTTTACTCTCATTTTTTTAGCAGTACTGATTCACTCCATAAGGAGGTCTGAAATTTGCACCCTATCTTGGGTATTTGGCTGATTAAGTGAGGTGCACTTGTTGAAGGAAGACATTTTTGGCATTTTATGTTGTTTCTCTTGAAGGAAGGTGTTACAACTAGGGTTTGCATGGTTATTTCTTGATGAATTGTAAGTATTTTCTGAAAAACTTCTTAAATTAATGGTTGTAGTCTTATTTTCTTGCATATGTTTATAATTTGATGAATAAAAACCCTAGGTGAAAAGCACACAAGTAGGTCCTTGTCTCATGTCCCTTGATAGAGAAACTTTCATCCATTGAAGAAGAAAAAGAGAGCCTAGTCGTAGCTACACTCCTTCTTTTTTCTCTCCTTTGCTAGTCGCACAATTTAGAATTCAAGAGGAAGAAGACATATCAGGCCTAGTTTATATACACTTAGGGCCATTTTATTTTAGGGTTTGATGAAATATCCTTGCTATAGCAACACTCTCCCTCATTAATCTGTCTTGTCTTGATTTTGTGCTTCATTTGAGCTAGTTGTTTTTCCAAGTTGACCTAAGGAATGAGGAGAGAGAACGAGGCCTTTCTATAGAAACACCGGAGTGATCCTCTCTCCCCTAGGGTTTTGATTCTGAGGCCCTGCCATAGCAGCACTTCATAACTCTTCCCTCTAGTCCTTATCCTACCTCCTTAAACCCTTGCATCCTTCACTTTTGACTCCATTTTACCCTCTAAGGCACTGATCTAAAGTCCTCCAATGTTGAAGTGAAACTTTATTACAACAATCTTAAAACCCTTTGAATTTCAAACCCTAACTACACTAACCCTAACTAACTTACTAACCATAAGTGTTGCAGGCATCATTGGTTATTACATATTTAGTGCAACAACGTTTTGTCTTAAGAGCAATTGAATGGTGGTTTAGGAATTAATTGAATAAGGTGTTGATTGGTTACATTGAATGCTACATTGTTCCCATATTTATTGGTGAAGTGTTATAATTTTTCATTGATATTGATAAACATTGACTTCGTCAACATTTATTGCTAATTGTTTATATGTATTTATCATATAGTCTTATGAAGTACTAACCCATTGAAATAGCTTGCACATATTAGTTTGTTGTTTCTTTGTTCCTGGAAGGTACACTTCTTTGGGGGTTTTACTTCTTAAATTGGCCTTTGGTCAGACTATCTATTTGGGTGGTGACTTATGAAATGGCAAAACATTATCTTGGTCTTATTAGCCTTTTGCCTCTTTAGAAACCCAGGTCATCGGGGATGTCTCCCCTGGGCCTAACCTCCCTAAAGATAAAGAACCATCCCATTGTGGTGACATTGGGTGGGATTGGTTCGTGTTATGCTAGTTTGGCCCTCTATCTTATATCCTTTTATCCTAGCTACAAACTATGTGGTAACATTTTGGTGTCGTTGTCAGGGAGCACTGATTCAATTCTCCTCAAGACAACACTTTTCGGTAATCCTTGACTCAAGAGAGTCTTATTCTTACAATCTTACCTGGTGACTCCACTTAGGTTTTTTTCCCTTATCTTTTAATAGTTTCAAGAAAATTATCTGGCGACTCCACTGATGACGAAGCCAAATATGACTTCACAATGGGATCCTGGGAACTACAAGCCTTTAGACATGAGAAAAATCATGGGATACCCATGACAAATTCCCCCGATAAAAGGAATATGTCTCCCTAAATTCACTGGTAGTGATGTGGAAAGAGACGATTTTCATATGAATGATTTTTATTCTTATTTTGGACTCCATCCTGTCAATGATGATGTTGAATATGTAGTGATGAAAAATTTTCCCACCACTCTTCAGGGGAATGCTAAAAAATGGTATGATGATCTTCCAGATGATAGAATCATCTCCATGAACCAGCTCGAAGAAGTATTTCTCAAACAATGGGGCATAAAATTGGAAGAGATCCAAACATTGCTAAAAGGACTCCAATACACAAAACAAGCTAAAAATGAGACTGTTTTCAACTTCCGAAATAGATTTGAGGTTTTGTTGTACCATCTTCCTAGAGACCATTATCCTAAGGATAAGGACCTGGTGTATCTATTTACCAATGCACTCTCGGTGAATTTGAGATTTATTCTGAGTAAAAAGAATCCAAAGACACTCCATGAAGCTGGAAACATGGCCTTACAAATTGAGGAAAATATCTTTTTGTCCAGAATAAAAAACGTTTTTTCCCTAGGAAGCAATATCAATGATTATGAAGATACCTCAGATGCTCTCAATTTGGAGAATCTAGTTTCCCTTGAGACTTCTACTACTGATTTTCAAGAAGAAGGGAAACAAGTTATTGACCAACAAAATACTAAGGAAAAATATATTGATGAGGTTTTCCAAGAGCAAGGGATCATTGAAAATGCAGTTGAGGAGTTGAAACCTGAACAAGACAATAAAAATTCAACTTGTACTCCTCCTCCTGATGAAGTAGTCCACAATCATTTTTTACCTGCACAACAACAAGATGATGAGGTTAGTTTCTTCCCTTTTCAATATTTTGATGATACCTTGTTCCTTGATTAAGAGAGTGAAGGAGAAAGGGAATCTCCAAAGGAAGTAAATATTCCTTGTTGTACTCTTGAAGACAAAGGGGAAATCTATGAGGATGAAACAATAATGCATGTTGGAAATGTCAAATTCCTTGAAGCTCCTGCATAAGAAGAAATAGTAAGTTATCCTCCTCCCCAAAATTTTGATAATTTTCTACCTTATGATTTAGAGGGGGAGATAGATGAGCATATGAATCTTCCATGTTATAATATTGATACTGACACATTTGATATTGATGAGTTCATACATGTTGGGAGACGTAGGTGGGATATAGTTGGTTATGATATGGATCCCATCTATGACATAGAGAGTCATCTCCAAGTGTTTCCCTTGTAATTATCACAACAAGTTACTCTTGACCAGTGGCAACAAGGAGATGAGAGTTTTACCCATACTTTTCAAAAAACCAAGGATGACCTAGTACCTTGTTTTCCTGATGATTTTCGATCATACCTTGAGAACTTTGATGATTTCTTCTCCGATCATTTGGATCTATTTTATGAAGATGACTATCGACCACCGTTGTGCTCGTATTTTGATAGGAGTAAGAACATTGTTTTCCTAAAGAAGGATTCTCGTGACCTTTTTCTCCAACTACCTGTTATTACTTTTTCTTGTTGTTTCATTAAAGGTATAGTTGGGAAGTATATATTTTACATTGAGTTTCCTCTGAGGAAAACCCTAGAATGAAAGGTTTGGTTGAAAACTANGAAGGATTCTCGTGACCTTTTTCTCCAACTACCTGTTATTACTTTTTCTTGTTGTTTCATTAAAGGTATAGTTGGGAAGTATATATTTTACATTGAGTTTCCTCTGAGGAAAACCCTAGAATGAAAGGTTTGGTTGAAAACTATGAGTTCAAGGTTATCTTCTCAGTGATTCAACTTTCCCTTGAGAATTTTCCAATCATATGATACATCCTTGTCAATCCCTTCCCAGACTTCAAAGTGTGAGAACGTCCTAGGTAGCCAGTGTGTAGACCTTTGAGTCAGTGTTCTGGACCTTCAGCTTTTCATGACCCCTTATAGAAGTGGATTGAGTGCTTTCCTCAGAGATGGAATTGGGAAGATTTTATCCCTCCCACCCGCCTCCATGAGTTAGACTTTATGATTTCCGATGATATGATATATGCTCTAATTCATGTCATTTTTGTGCTTGATTTATCACTGTTCTGGTTTATGATGAAGCACAAAGGTAGGTATTTTGGGACATTGTTGGATTGGCTTCACTGGTTATTTGACTACACCCAACATCCATCCAACAGGGAAGTACAGGTAAGTAATTTTCTTTATATCTATTTGATTGTTTTCTTTCAGTATATATATGTGTGTGTGTGTGTGTGTGTGTGTGTGTATATATATATATATATATATATATGTGTGTGTGTGTGTGTGTATGTTGGGGTGGCATTGCCACCCCAAATTTTGTTACTGATACTTCTACTGAGATAGAGCAGGTCAACAGGTTATGCCATAGATGTTGAGGTTCTTATGCACTCTATAGTGAGCACATGTCCCCGAGTTGGAGCCAGATGTTATCCCTCACTTTCAGGGATAACTAGGAGATCATGTCACGAGGCCCACAAGTCCTAGACATGGAGTACCAAGAGTAGGATTGACTTCAGCATGGCCTTGGAGGGCCCACCTTTCTCTCTTCCAGCATCCATATCCTGTCAGCAACAACAACCTCCACCACCATCGGCTTGGTCTTGCGTCAGAGAGGGTTCTTGCTTCATGAGGTAATTAGTTCAGGTATCATGGTATGTGTCACTTTGATCATCAAAACCATTAAATGTATGCATATGATTCATTTTATTTATAACAACTGCTTGGATGTTACACTTTCCCACTTGACCATGTTTTTGGGATTGACATGGTGTCTTAGTAAGCCTATGTCTGTTGGTTTTGGTTAGCCACTAGGTTTGTCTCTGAGAATCCATCACCCGCTCCTTTCACAACTTCACTTTTCCATCTTGTTTCCTGCTCACCTATCCCATTCAGCATGTCTAGGCACTGGGTTGACCTCTTTTAGGATTGCACCTTATCTAGTGGGAAGAAGGGGCTAAAGGACCAGAAGGTAAAAGCAAGATGGTAAAGGATAAAAGGCTAAGAATAAAACCTTGAGATGCTTCACCCAGGGATCCTCGAGAAAGCAATAAAAGGATTCTCAACAAGAAACAAGAGGGACCTTAAAACATAACAAAACAAGACCTAACCAGAGGCTAGGGGGTCTCATCATGAGCCAGCATATTAGGTCCATGGGTACTTAGAAGTATGACATTGCCATCAGCTGGTTACAATGCCAGGGAAGTGACCTTTGGTTGCATGGCCAAGGGAAAGGGGGTCGTATCATGAGCCATCCTTCTCATTTATATGAAATTACTTGTGAGTAATGCTGTCACCACTGGTCACCATACCATGATAGTGTCCCTTGATTATCTCTTGAGCAAAAAAGAAATAAAAAAGCAATAAAAAAATGAAATAGAAGAAAGAATCTTGGAAAGAATTGCATCCATGACAGGTACAACTCGCCTTCTACAAAGGCACCCAAAGGTAACATATTTCATCCTTGACCTTCTTTGCACCCACCTGATTGGACATCCCTTGATCACTTCATCCACTTACATGGCTTGGAAGAGGTCTCTCCTGGGAAACTTCCCTTATTCAGTGGACACTAGCCCAATAGGATGCCTTGCCCTTTACCAGGACTTGTATTGCAGGTTTGTGTAACATCTTTGACCTATTGATTGATCTATTAGGAGTTTTATGAATATGTTTATCAATATTGATGATGAAATTTGATTGACATTGCTATGATCCCTGTGACTAATGATCCCATGGAGGGTGTATCTTTTGATGTGTAGAACCATGCCCGACGGACAGGTACCATCTTGGACTAGTACACATGGGGAGATGATCAGTTCAGACCTCCATGGGGTTGAATATCCCATCAGGTGGATGTTGAGACCCCATTAGGAGGAGATACAAGATGGATATGGATCCAGAGGATTGCAGTAGAAGAGAAGAGGATGTTCCACCAGAGGCACTCCGAAAGAGCTTGACCTAGTGGGAATGACCCTTTCTTAGTGGAACATTTTCCTTTAGAGGCCTATGACATCACCACCTTGACCATGACCTCACCCAACATCATGGAAATTTGGGGCAGGTAGACTAGGCATCAATGACACATGTGGCAGGTTGGAGAAGCCCAGGGAGGGCTAACGTTTTGCTCCAGGACGCCCCATCTACCCTAAAAAGGGATAATGTCTCCCTTGGAGGGGCCTTTACTCTCATTTTAGATTGATTTAGGGATTTAACTTGACAATTTAATGTAAAACATTATGACTTGATATTTTTACCTTGTCGGCCTTTTTACCTGACCTAAAATGTAAAATTAGGTCAAGGTTTTGTATAAATGACACATTTTGACTCTCATTTTTCCAGGACTACTGATTCACTCCATAAGAAGGTCTGAAATTTTCCCCCTATCTTGGGTATTTGGATGATTAAGTGAGGCACACTTGTTGAAGGAAGACATTTTTGGCATTTTATGGTGTTTCTCTTGAAGGAAGGTGTTATAACTAGGGTTTGCATGGTTATTTCTTGATGAATTGTAAGTATTTTTTTGAAAAAAATCTTAAATGAATGTTGTAGACTTATTTTCTTGCATATGTTTATAATTTTTTGAATCAAAAACCTAGGTGACAAACACACAAGTAGGTCCTTGTCTCATGTCCCTTGACAGAGAAACTTTCAACCATTGAATAAGAAAAAGAGAGCCTAGTCGTAGCTACACTCCTTTTTTTTCCTCTCCTTTGTTAGTTGTACCATTTAGAATTCAACGGGAAGAAGATGTCCTAGGCCTAGGTTATCTACACTTAAGGTCATTTTATTTTAGGGTTTGATGAAAGAGCCTTGCTATAGCAACACTCTCCCTCATTAAGCCTTCTTGTCTTGATTTTGTGCTTCATTTGAGCTAGTCATTTTTCCAAGTTGACCTAAGGAAGGAGGAGAGAGCACGAGGCATTTCTATAGAAACACTAGAGTGAGCCTCTCTCCCCTAAGGTTTTGATTCTGAGGCCCTGCCATAGTAGCACTTCATAACTCTTCCCTCTAGTCCTTAACCTACCTCTATCAACCCTTGCATCCTTCACTTTTGACTACATTTTACCCTCTAAGGAACTGATCTAAAGTCCTCCAATATTGAAGTGAAACTTGATTACAACACTCTCAAAACCCTTTGAATTTCAAACCCTAACTCACTTACTAACCCTAAGTGTTTTCATCATCCTTGGTTATTACATCTTTAGTGCAACAATGTTTTGTCTTAAGAGAAATTGAATGGTGGTTTAGGAATTAATTGAATAAGGTGTTGATTGGTTACATTGAATGCTACATTGCTCCCATATTTATTGGTGAAGTGATATAATTTTTCATTGATATTGATAAACATTGACATCGTCAACATTTATTGTTAATTGCTTATATGTATTTATTAGATAGTCTTATGAAGTACTAACCCATTGAAATAGCTTGCACATATCAGTTTGTTGTTGCTTTGTTCCAGGCAGGTACACTTCTTTGGGGGTTTTACTTCTTAAATTGGCCTTTGGCAGGACTATCTCTTTGGGTGGTGTCTTGTGAAGGGGGAAAATCTTATCTTGGTCTTATTAACCTTTTGCCTCTTCAAAACCCCAGGTCACCAGGGATGTATCCCCTGGGCCTAACCTCCCTAAAGAGAAAGAACCATCCCATTATGGTGACATTGGGTGGGATTGGTTCCTGTTATGCCAATTTGGCCCTCTATATTATAGCATTTTATCCTAGCTACAAATTGTGCGATAACAATGATGATCACTACACTCAAGACTATCCACATCACAATGAAGTGGTAAAACTTTTTAAGGGGAATTACCAACCCGCCCTGCTTACACAGCCTTTTCCTCATCAACAATCTATGGTTGCTCAAACCCCCTCTCAAGGGGGAAGTTCCAGGAACCCTTCTCATGATGAAGCCTCTACGAGATCTCACATTTATATGTTTAGTGGAATTGATTTAACAACTCGCTCTACAACTTACAACACACCAGTTAAACCAGACAAAGAAAAAGTTTCTAATGGTTCGTTACTAGATCCATATCCTTCAGCCATTAGTTCTCCTTCTTTTAATCCTCCATATGGTTCACTACAGATAGATAAGCCTACTTATGACTCTATATTATTCCCTCCCAAGAGCACCATTCGTAAATCTACTTTCAATCCTAGTTTATGATCCACCCAAAACTACAACATTGTTGAAAATTTAGCCCAAGCTCCATGTGCTATGTATACACTAGAATTTATACAAAATTGTCCCAGTCAATGTAGAATTCTCTTGGATGCCATTGGTGCTTTTGATCCTAAGTCATCTAATAAGATCATGTTTAACCTGGATAATTTTAAGTCACGACTCTCTCACCAACTTGCTTTTTCAGATTGATGTTGTAGTTCATAATCAACACATTCATCGTACTATATTGGATGAGGGAGCTTCTACTATCATGTCATTATCCTGTTGGAAAGGGTTAAAATCACTTGCACTTAACCAATCCCCTACAATGATATGAGAATTCTACAGGTGAGGTTTTCATCCTCATGGACTACTGCAGTCCTTAGTCATTCAGTTAGGTGGAAAAATTGTTTTTGTTGATGTCGAGGTGGTCGATGCTCCTCTCAATTACAACTTGCTACTTGGAAGAAGTTGGTTTTATTCTATGACTATTGTAGCCTCTTTGGAGTTTCAATGTGTACAATTTCCTCATCAAGGTAAAATTATAACTATCGATCAATTATATTACTGTACACTCGATGCTCGCACTCCCGCTACCAAAAATATTCTTTTTTTGGGAGATCACGAGATCACATATGAAAGCATTGGTGTTGGCTTACTGAAAGATTCTATCCTTATGGGTACGTTCCCTAAACCACTTCCTGCTACCACACATCATATTTCCACCATCAATATGATTTTGACTACGACTTACCAATCTTTGGAATCATCTGACCCTTGGATTGTACCTAGATTTGGAATTTGATGCACTAGGTGATGCCATACCACTTAGTCCAGCCGAGGAATTATACGCTACTATCCAATCCACCTCTCCCTCCTTGAGTTACCAACATATTTTGGCACCCGACAATTACTCAATGCCATCTTGATTAAATTCCTTGTCGTCTGTGTTCAACTACATTTCCCAAAATTTCTCTTATGATGAAACTATTATGGAAATGATTAGCATTGACAAGCTACCTTGGGATGATAACCATCATCGATCTTATTTTCTTCCACCACTTGAAGAAATTCAAGAAGATATACACTATATCTTCCCTCCCGATGTTCTCAATTTTCCACAATCTCCCATACTCACACATGATACTATTTCTGAGGGGAATTTGGGCAACATTTCATATACGACCTTTATTGACATTTTGATCAAAGAAGGTATCGTAGAAAATATTAATCTGGGTGCTAATTTTTCTCTCGAGGAAGTGGCTTCTTACACCGCTTTATTTAAAGAATTATGTGATGTCTACACTTGGAGCTACAAGGAAATGTCATGGATTGATCCGTCGATCGTTGTTTATGAAATTAAAACTTATCGAGGTGTCAAACATGTTCGACAGAAACGCCACTCGATCCATCCTAATAATACTGCGGCTATTAAGGCAGAAGTTGAGAAATTATTGAAATCTGGCTTCATTTATCCTGTCCCCTTGATGGAATGGGTTTTGAATATTGTTATGGTCACTAAGAAGCAAGGTATCATTCATCTATGCATTGATTATAGGGATATCAATAAGGCTTGTCTGAAATACAATTACCCTACACCCTTCATCGACCAAATTATTGATAATTGCGCTAGTAGTGTGATTTTCTCTTTCATGGTTGGTTTCTCATGGTACAACTAGATTGAAATTTTACCTATTGATCAGCATAAGACAACCTTCATCTACCCATGGGGAACTTCTCCTATCGTAAACTACCATTTGGCCTAAAAAATGATGGGGCTACATTCCAATGGGCCATGTCATATGCTTTCCATGATATAAGGCATATTGTGGAACCATACCTCGATGACTTACCTACCCATTCATCCAATCGATCAAACCATTTTGGTCATCTCCGAGCTATTTTTCTTAGATGTTGTTTCTACCATATTTGTTTGAACCCACACAAGTGTATTTTTTTTGTCGAATCAGGCCGACTCCTCAACTTCGTTGTCTCTAAGGACGAGATTTGGGTGGATCCCTTAAATATTAAAGATATTCTTGATTTACCCCCACCTAATAATTTGACGCAACTCCAAAGTTTGCAAGGGAAAGAAAAATTTCTTTGCTGTTTCATTTGTAACTATGTTGAGATTACTAAAGGATTCATGCGATTGTTGTATAAAGATGCCCCTTTCATCTGAGATGACACTGCTCAATGATATTTTGATGCTCTTAAGTATGCATTGACCAACACCCCTCTATTTCTTCCTCCAAATTATATGAAGGACTATATCCTTTACTTATCATCCTCTACTTCCACTATCGCTATAGTGTTAGTTCAAGAGGACCCTAATGGTGAAGAGCATGTGATATATTATTTGAGAAAAATTCTATCTAGTCTAGAGCTCCAATATTCACATGTTGAGAAGTTGGCTCTGGCAGCCATCATTGCTGTCCAGATATTTTGTCACTATATATTGCTACGCACCACCACAATTATCGCGGACTCAAACCCCATGTATCATATCCTGACACGTCAACTTCTTGGGGAAAAATACTCCAAATGGATCATCATCCTTCAGGAATTCAATCTTGAGTTTGCTAAGTCCAAAGCCAAGAAATCCTTGGTGTTTGCAGAGCTCATCTGCTATTTTCCCCATGTTGATGAAGACACTGAGCCTAGATATTCTCTCCCTGATGAATCTCTTTTCCTCATTATCATTTCTGATCCTTGGTATGGAGACTTCCTTCTTTATCTCCAAATCCAACATTTTCAGCCCAATATCTCTCGTGAAGAATGATGTCATATTTGCCACCATTCTCTTCGCTACCTTATCATCAGGGACACATTATATCATCATGGTATTGACACTATCCAACAATGATATTTGACTCATGAAAAGGATGAAATCTTCCTTAATGGCTATCACCTTGGAGCCTGTGGCGGTCACCTTTCTGGGATGGCTACAACTTAGAAAATTTTACCTGTCGATTATTTTTGGCCTTCCATCTTTAAATATTGTATTGAGGCCATCGAAAAGTTCCCACCCTGCCAAGTTTTTCATAACAAGGAACACACCCACCTTGCTCCATTGCATCCCATTATTTCCATCATCCCCTTCACCAAATGGGGCATTTATTTCATGCAGTGTAAGCCTACCTCAGTTGGGGGGAACAGTTATATCATCGTCGTCATTGATTATTTCACAAAATGGGTTGAGGCTATTCCTACCTTTCTGAACGATGGTTGTATTGTAGCTCTTTTCTTCTTCAACCACATCATCACTCACTTTGGTGTTCCATAAGCCATTGTCACTGATCATGGTTCACACTTTCAAAACCAGATGATGAGTGAGTTGCATGCCAAGTTGGTTTTTCTCCATGATAACTTATCCCTGTAATATCCTAAAGCAAATGGGAAAGTTGAAGCTATCAACAAAGTCCTTAAAACCATGATTCAATGTATGGTAGGGGAAAACAAGATATCTCGGCATATACAACTTTTCTCCACTCTCTGGGCTTACCATACTTCAATGAAAACTTTTATTGGATTCACTCCTTTCCAGTTAGTATATGGCATAGAAGTTGTTTTACCAATCGAGTGCGAAATTCCCTCATTGAAACTCAAAGTAGAACTCCTGCCTCACACTTCTGCTGAAGAAGAATGCTTCTTACACTTGACTAGGATAGATGAAACATGTCGTGATGTTACTCTAGTTAACAAGATGTATCAAAGTGAATCAATAATCAATACGACAAATCCATCCACCATCGTATTTTTGCAGAAGGAGACCTATTCCTCGTTTATGACCAGGCTCATGAAAATTTAGAGATAGGCAAGTTAGAACCTCTATGGAATGTTCCTTACATCATGAAACATGTTTTACATAGAGGCACCTATGAACTAGTTCACTACAAAGGAATTTCCTTGGGTGAGCCCTGAAACAGGCTTTACCTTAAGAAGTACTATGCATAGGACATCTAGCATGTGTTCTTTGTACACTATTGTATTTTTAGTTTGGTGTGTATTTTTTTGTTGCATGCAAGAGTTTTGCCTTAGCTGCTTATACTTTATCTTGTGTTTTCGTGCACAGATGAAATATTCCTTTCCTATATTTGTCGGGTTTGTGGATGGTGCTAGTCGACACACCTAGAACATTGCATCTGCAGCTTGGGTCATTTACCACTCTAATGAGTTGGTGAGTTCATGAGGTAGTTTCTTAGTATCATCAACTAAAAACATGGCAGAATATCATGTTGTCATCGGAATTTTAACAGAAGCCTCTTCCCTAGGTATCTCTTGTATGATCATTAAACTAGACTCTCAACTTGTGGTCTATCAACTTAATCGAATCTATTCCATTCACAATCCTATCCTATTGCGTCTTCATATACGAGTTTGTCATATTGAAAGAATGTTTGATTTTATCGAATACATACATATACCAAGAGAACTTAATACAACTTTAGATTCGTTAGCCAATTACATCATGGATCGGTATCTCACACATAGATGAGGTTTTCTTAAAGGAAATAAATCATATCATACATCACATGTAAATTAAAACACATCACATAAAAGACATCATTATTCACAAACATAATTTGACACTGCAAAACTCAGAAATGTATATATATACAACATGGTATAAAATATTGGGTCCTCATGCCCATAACACCGTCATACAGACTATACAAAAAATATCAAAGAGGTCCTAATCCTCTCACATCACATTGTTCTTTGATTAGCACACCACTGCGCGAGATACTCTTCTCAGTAAGGAGTTAAGACTCTCAGGGACTCCCACTGTATGTCTCTGTAGATGTAAAGGCACATATCATCTCCTAAGAGGAGGGACACCCATTGTGAGACCCTGGAGGTTTCTTTAGACCTCCCAAAAACCCCCTACCGTTACCTCATGCTTCATTGATATCTGAGCATCTCCACAATGCCCTAGTGTCGACATATCCACCAGATGTGTTGATCCCCTGTTTGCAAGATGAAATGATACGTCTATTAAAAAAATATTCTAGGTTCCCAAAAAATAATATAAAACTTTAAAATCAAAAAATACTTGACAATATTGTCTTGGTTTCTTACCTGACGTGTCCTAGTCCATTCCATATGGAAGGACTAGGTCCATGCTCCCCTGGAAATCCACTCCGGCATATGGGAAGTCGTCAGTAACAATTAGTTGGCATCTCAACCAAGAAAAAACATCGCATGTAAATCTAAATTCTGACTCCGTTCCTAGCCTCAGAGATAGACTTGTCCAACATTCCATATGCGGTTCACCAACTGGTCGCACTGTTAATGCAATCTAAGGTTGCATATAAGGAATATGCTCTAAAAATAATGAAACTAAAAACAAACCATATCCAAACTACTTTTGTTTCCCCATCTGGCATCTCGAAATCTGTTCCTTCACATTATGAAGGATTGTTGCACTCCAGTTGAACACAGTTGGTTCTAAATACTGCAAACCATAAGCCATCTATGATATCGAAACCAAATGTGATCTATTATTCCTCGCTAAACTCGAAATAGAGAATAGAACAGATCAAAGAGGTAGATATTTGACATCTCTTATTGCGATCCTACCTCCCACCAATCTCGATCCTGGGACACAATGATTCACCGAGTACTCCTCTACAGGTACAGGAAGTGCTCTATATCTAGATAAAATAACAGGTTCTCCTCTCTTTGAGAGGCCGGTCAGAAAGTATACATCCTCCAACTCAATGGTAAGCATTTGTGTCCTAATTTGGAACCCTTTCTCCACAGTGTTCCACAACCCAACCATGTACTCGAGAATAAGAACTTCTTTCTTCATCTTTTGCATCTTGAATAACTTGAGGAGACTTCAATTCCTCAATGCAACCCTTGATCGATGGTTTTGTAAGGCAGCCACATCATTGAGCTCGTGCTCTCTTTATTTCCACTCGATCATGATTTTTACCAATTATATCATGCAATTATCAACAATAAAAGTCCATTAGTCATGCCACATTAAAATTTTTGGGTAACTCGAGATTTTAAAAAACATTTTCCTCATGTTTAGCATGCTATATCCCCCCCAACAAGATCACTAGAGTGATAGAAATCCCCCAAAAAGTGCACCAGAGAACTATTTTTCTAGCTAGCGCTCCCCCTAGCTTGTTAGGGGAGGGCCGAGGTTTTTGAGATTTTTTGTGCATTTTTTGCAATGCCCCTCTAAGTCCTTGAACAGAGCACTAGATCTCCCCCACTACACCTAAGGGAGCATTGAAAAATTGGGTAGCACTCCCCCTAGCCTTTTAGGGGATCTCTGAGCCTTTTCGATGCTTAGAACCTCCCAGGTCATCATTTTTGAAGCCAAATAATTGCCTAAAAATGAAATGTAAACCATGTAAAATGTTTGGAAGAAGAAGAGGACCAACCTGATCCAGACGAGGAAGGAAATGGATGACCATAGATCCATCACCGATGAGTCCAAGAATCACACTCCAAAGATCAATTTCTCCACTACTAAAAGTATTAGCACAAATGGATTGGTAAAAGATATTTTTTTCCCTATATTACTATTTAAAAGTTCATTTTTGCTAAAACCATAGTTATTTTTGGTTTTTTGAAAATCATTTTGAAGGCATATTAATACCTTGGTGTGCATTTTTATCATTGTTCTCAGGTTTCAGAGTAGTTTTGTTCGATTTTTTATCTTATCACATTAACGAGCGTGATGTTCGTTCGTTCTCATGCTCGCAAAAACACAAGAATGCACCGAGTAACCTTTTATCTCTTTTTTAGACTTGCACGGATACACCAAAAAGGAACCCCATGGAGTTGTCTTTAAGATCTTTTCAAACTCTCTAAACATGAAAATATTGTCGAGTGATCTTGCTTCCTTTCCTAATCGTTAAAAGGTTTGAAAGGGCATATTTCAAGTGATAATTTATCTCTTTTGAGTGATAATTTACCAGACACAGAAAATACAGTCGGCACACAGTGGGGAGGAACAGAACAGAAAGCACAGACTGCAATGTGTGGTCTGAAGTTAAAGTAAAACTTAAAGTTCAGATCAAAGTTCCTCACTACAAGTCACAGGTGAGTGCTAGGGGCTTGTTGGCCCTTGGTTATGGAAGGAAGCAAAGATTAAGGGAGAAAAGAAGAAATACGAACTACGTGGAAGACATGTTGACTAAGATTGGGTCGAAGTGGCCAAAGAAGAAGAAAAGAAGGAGTGAAGTACAAGAGAGCGAGTCATTGGATGAGAGGATCAAGGAGAACAGATCAAAAAGGAACATGGAGCACCTCGTGGGAGAGATGGAAGGAGAGGCTGGAAAATCTCGAAAAACGTAGGTTGAGTTGGCCTATGGTTTTAGAAACCTAGGGTTTTGGTATCTAGGTTTTTGACACCTATGTTTTGGCCTAAGGTTGTCAGTGAGTTGTTGTAATGTATAAATAAAGGTCTAGAGGACCTAGAGAGGGTTTGTTTTAAGTACGTTTAGATTCGATGCTAAGATGATCGAGAGTTTATCATTGTTATTGTGAGAGAGAGAAGTGATGAGTGTGGGAGCACTAGGGTATTGTAAGATATTCAACTGGGTGCGAAGATCAACCCTACAGCTAGGTGCGCACGGAGGGGAGAGGAGAAAGATAAGAAGAGAGAAATTTGCAAGATAATATCTCTCTGACACACTCACACTCTCTCTCTCTCTCCCTCTCTCCCTCTCCCTCTCCCTCTCCCTCTC
>ML832558.1:7778-20742 GCA_009831015.1 Picea engelmannii
TTATGTCGGCTTTAGGCCATTAGTTGTAATTTAGATTAGTAATGTTATTTTAATTATGCCGGCTTTAGGCCATTATTTGTAATTATACCTCCTAGTCTCCTATATATACCAAGGAGACATTTTCATTTTGAATCATCTTGTACATGAACATTTAAGTGGGGTAAAAGGAGGTTGCCCCCTCGAAGAGGCTTATTATCTGATATTATCTCTTTTTTAAGGCGTTGAGTACTTTTCCTGAGGTTTTTATATGCTATATTGATGTTTGGTTCTTAACAAAGTTCAGCAAGTAGCAGTCAAGTCTCTACACTGTACGAAGGTGAAAGTTTAGAAAATTTCACAATGGTAGGACAATATCTAACCATCATGTAACCAGAGTTCCGAGGGGATGGGTCAGATGACCCAGAAAAACATTTATTCATGTATGAGAAGATATGGGAAGAAAAGAAGATTACAAATGAGGATACAAAGGTTGCACAGTTGGAAACTACTTTGAGAGACCATTTATTAGATTGGTACATGGGTCTCTCAACAAATAACCCAACAAGAACACCTACAACTGTAGCAGATGTGAAGAGACAATTAGTAAATGAATTTCAGAAACCAAATTCAGAATACCAATTTATGAATGAAATGATAGAGATCAAGCAGAAACCAGGAGAATTAGTCTGGGAAGGGGACCAAACATTCAAGAGGATAAAAGGTAAGTTAAAGTATACTATTACTGACACACAACATAGGAACTTGTTTGTTAATTCTTTGTTGCCACACATGAACTATCCTTTGAGACAACATAAATTCCAAAGTCAGGGTGAGGCTCTACAGGAAGCCTTGCAACTAGAGAAAAACTAGTACAAACATACAGATCTAGTTGTGGAAGAGTTGAAGAAAGATCTGAAGAACTTAACATTCCAGTTAAATAAGAACAAAGGAAAGGAGAAAAGAGAAGATGGTTGGTGTACAATGTGTAGGACAAAAGGTCATCACAAGAATGAGTGTCCATTATTTTCACAGTATCTTGGAGTGGGTATGCCAAACCCTTTGGCTTGATGAGGACCATGGTGCGAGATTTATAAAACTCATGGGCATGATCCTTATCATTTCCCCTTGATGAAGAAGTACCAGACAGTTCCGAGGAGTACCTTTTTTAATTTTTCTAAGTCATTTGGACATGAAGACAAGCACTGTAGAACCTTGGAAATGATGAAATAAAGGATTGCAGATACATACAGGGTGCAGGTTGAACATGTAATAGGAAAATATTCACAGTCGCCACAGTACAACACTGTGCAACAACCATAGTACAATCTCGCACAATAGTTTGTAGCACAACCACAGTATAATGCGCAAAATTTTCAAGGGAAACAACAATATAATTTTGCACAACAATGTGAAACACCACAATAGTACAATAACCAACATCCATAGTATAATCAAGGACCTCAGTATAACACACTGCACAAAGATAATCAGGGAAACAAAGGAGGCTTAAGAGGAGGAGGTCGTGGAGTAAGAGGCTTAGGAGGAGGTCGAGGACCAGCAGTGTGTCATAACTGTGAGAAACTAGGACACTATGAAAGAGACTTCCCACAACCACATGTGACATGTATGTACTATCGCACAACATACCATGAAAAAAAAGTCTTCCCAACACTGTTGATAAAAACACAGGACAAGAGGAACCATACTAATCAGAACGTGCAATGGATCGGGGTGGAAAACAAAGAAGAAGATGAGAAGAAGATTAACATAATGACTAGAGGTGGAGCCAAGACAGGAGAAGATGCATCCAAGAAGGATCAGGACCAATACCATGTTAAATTTGGTAGCATCGACAATCATTCTCCAATGAGAGGCCATATGGGCCACCCGGAGGCTAGCTAGGGAGATTTGGAGAATCAACCAGTCTTGTGAGGTATTGGAAAAAGCTAGGGGGAATGTACAACCTCTGTGAGTCAAACCAAAAGTTAGGACGAACTAGATGCTATGTGAGTCTAATTCAAAATTCAGGGGGAACATACAACCTTTGTGAGCATAAACAGTCTAGTGCAAAAGTTAGTGGGAATGTACAACCTCTATGAGCATAGACAGACTAGTGAAAAAGTCAGGGGGAACATACAACCTCTGTGAGCCTATTCAAACCTTGTGATCCATGAGCAAAAGTCAAGGCATCTAGAAAAAGTTAGGTTGAATATAAAATTCCTATGATCTAGAAACAAACGATATTCCTAATATTGCAAATGATATAAATGTATTGATCTAGTGCATTGACACGTGTAACATTATCCACCATGAAGAGAATTTTGAATTTCCTTGTAAAGAGTCGAGTTGTAACTAAAGTCCCAAGTCTAGTTCTATTTTAGAACTAAAGTGTAATGTTGAGTTGTAACTAAAGTCTTGAGTCTAGTTCTATTTTAGTAATGTTGAGTTGCAACTAAAGTCTTGAGTTTAGTTCTATTTTAGAACTAAAGTGTAATGTCGAGTTGCAACTAAAGTCTTGAGTCTAGTTCTATTTTAGAACTAAAGTGTAATGTTGAGTTGCAACTAAAGTCTTAAGTCTAGTTCTAAGTTCGAACTAAAGCATGTCAGTCTCAAGTCTAGTTCTAAGTTTGAACTAAAGTGTAATGTTGAGCTGTAACCAATCTCAAGTCTAGTTCTAAGTTCGAACTAAAGTGTAAAGCTGAGTTGTAACCAATATCAAGTCTAGTTCTAAGTTCAAACTAGAGTATTAAGCTGAGTTATGTTTAATGCATGCAATCATACTACTATTTCGAGTTTCTCCTCTTCCCCTCTTCAGCCTATATAAGAAGAGGTCGAACCCTCTCTTCAACACAGTTCTACAACACAGTTTTGAAACACGGTTTTCATATGCAGGTTGAGGGTGAAGTAATAGAGGAGCACATTAGTGATAAAGAGGAAGCATATCAAAGGTGTATTTCAGCAAGGTCTTTTAAGTCTTTGTCAGGTCAGAGTCATCTTGGCAAGCTCTTTGAGAGCAGAAAATTCATGGTGGATATTTGTAAGAGATCTTACATTATTAATGCAATAAAGGAATATTGTTTGTTGGGGTTTTTCTCCCTGTATAGGGTTTCCCTAGGGTATATTTGTTGTTGATGTGCATGTTTACTTATCTACATAGTTATTTCTATTCAATTATGATTTGGAATTTTTGAAGTGTATTAAGCTGGAATCAAAGTATTAAAGAAAATAAAAGAATTAATCCACATAAGAAATCAAGCTCATAATTTAACATGGTATCAGAACTTAGGGTGTGTTAAACGTGTTGAAGTGCAGCAGCAGGTACACATAGATCCAAGTAATATTGATTAAGTTTCTAGTGTGAGGACCATGGCATCCTCCATTTCAATAAGGGCCGAAGATAGGCTTGAAGGAGCTACCAACTTTAATGTGTGGAAGCTCCGTATAACAAATATCTTGCAAGAGCATGATCTTGATCAGTATGTGACCACAGTGGTGGAGGAACCAATGAATAATGTAGGAAGAACCGCCTTCAGGAAGAGTCAAGAACAGGCCAAGTGAATCATATTTGACTTAGTCAAAGACAATATAATGTCTACAATGACTTCGTTGATGACTGCCAAGGACTGTATGGATACCTTGGTGAATCTGTATGAGAAATAAGCTCCAAGTTAGAAGAGGACACTTAAGAACAAGCTTAAGTATTTGAAGATGGAGAAAGGTGAATCAATGGAATCTTTTTGTTCCAGGATAGCTTAGATCAAAGATCAACTTTTGGTCACAGGGGTGATAGTGGACAATGATGATTTAATGTAGGCTATTTTTGACAGTCTTCCTTCTTCATGGGAGACCTTCTTATCCAATGTAAGTAGGAGAGAGATTCAGCCCACGTTTGAGAGGTTATGGCATGATTTCCTCCAAGAGGAGAGTTTCACAGCTACCATGAGCGAGCCAACAAAAGAAAAGCACTCAACTTTAGCATCAATATTCAATGGAAAGAAGAAAGGCACTTTCCAGAAAGGCTCTCAGTGGAATCCAAACACCAAAGGTACATTCAAAGGAAAGAATATTGATACATCTAAGATTAAATGCTTTAGTTGTAATAAGTTGGGTCATTTTTCTAAAGATTGTTGGTTTAGAAAGGAATATCCTAGGAAAGGGAAACATCATGCCTCAACTGCTAAGGATGATGAATCCAAAAGAAATCAGAAAAGTCCTTCTAATGAGAAAGAAAATAGGAAAGAATATTATTTGGTTTCTGCCTTATCCAGTTCAGTTTCCACGGGGCCGAAAACTTGATTAGTAGACAGTGGTGCATCAAAGAACATGACAGGGTATAAGGAGATCCTCTCAGACTTCGAGACAAAATCTTTTGGAGAGCAGGTCGAGCTTGGGGATGAAAAATGTTACAAGATAGAGGGAGTAGGCTCTATCTCCTTCAGATTGGAATCTGGGGCTAGAATTCATGTTGATGAAGTATTATATGTTCCAAGGCTCAAGAAGAATCTACTATCAATTGCAACCCTTGAGGACAAGGGATTTTGGGTGATATTCAAGGATAGGAAGGCACTACTATGGGCTAAAGGTAGCCACTTAAGTACAATAGAACCCATTGTAACTCGCAGTGGAGGACTGTACGTTGTGTTGGGATAGTCAGTTCAAGCATTGGCTCATGATGCAACTAGCTCCAACGACTTGTGGCACAGAAGACTTGGACATTTTCATTACAAAGCTCTTCCAGATCTATAGAACATGGTATGTGCCATGCCCTCTATTTCTCTTAGTAAGAATGAAATTTGTGAGGGATGCATTCTAGGTAAAAATATAAAGAAATCATTTCCTATTAGTGACAATAGAACTCAGGGCATCTTAGATCTAGTTCATTCTGATGTATGTAGTTCCATGTCATCTCCCTCACTCAGTGGTTGTTTGTATTATGTCATTTTTATTGATGATTACTCAAGAAAATGTTGGATGTATTTTCTTAAAGCTAAAAGTGACACATTTGATAAATTCAAAGAGTATAAAGCCTTTATTGAAAAGCAGGCAAGGAAACACATCAGAATCCTTAGAACAGATAATGGAGGAGAGTTTGAATCTCTTCAGTTTGAGGATTTCTGCAAGTTAGCAAGAATCAAGAGATAGGTGACCGTGCCATATAACCCTCAACAAAATGGTGTTGCTGAGAGGAAAAACAAGAAGATTTGTGAGGCAACGAAAGCAATGATGTTTGACCAGGATCTGCCAAATTATTCATGGGTAGAAGCTACTTCCACTACCGTGTATATTCAGAACAAGTGTCCACATGCTATCTTGAAGGACAAGACTCTTGAAGAGGTATTCTCAGGGATCAAACCTGAAGTAGGAAATCTAAGGATATTTGGATGTCCTGTGTATATTCATGCCCCTAAGGAAAAGAGGATAAAGATGGAACCCTCAGGCAAGAAAGGGGTTTTTGTGAGGTAGTGTGAGAAATACAAGGCTTACATGATTTATGTACCAGGTCAGAGGCAAATAGAGGTAAGCAGAGATGTGACTTTCCATGAGGAAGCCGCATTTAAGAAATCTAGAGAACTTCAGTAGGAATCAGAAGCAGTTCATCCAGCTTCAAACTCTTCTGAAAATGAAGAGTCATATGATCAGAGGGAGGAACCTCATGAAGGGCCAAGTAATGAGCCCCTAGAACCTACTGAAGTGTTATAAATAACTCTTGAAGAACCTCCAGCCAAAAGAAAGCTAGGGTGGCTTAAAGAAATAGTGCGGGAAGCAAAAAAGATAACTACTCCCAAAGGAACTTTCAAGGAAAGGAAGAGGCCTCATAGGTTTGGAGGCTATGTTGCACTGACGACAAACATTAGTGATGCCGAACCTTCTTCATTTGAAGAAGCAGATAAATTACAACTATGGAAGGATACCATGCTTGAGGAATACGGGTCTATTATAAAGAACAATGTTTGGGACATTGTGCCGAGGCCAAAAGACAAATCAATGGTTTCTTCCAAATGGATCTATAAGATCAAACATGCAGCTAATGGAAGTGTGGAAAAGTTCAAAGCAAGATTTGTATCCAGAGGCTTCACTCATAAAGAAGGAATCGAATATGAAGATACTTTTTCTCCTGTAGTCAGGTATACCTCCATTCGAACTATTATTTCTTTAGCTTCTGTACTTAGTTGGAAGCTATATCAGATGGATGTAAAAACAACATTTTTGAATGGAAAGATTGAACATGAGGTCTTTGTGGAACAACCGGATGGTTTTGTACTTCATAACAAAGGCACTCATGTATGAAAGATAAGGAAGTTCTTGTATGGTCTTAATTTGGCTCCCAGAGTTTGGTATGCCATGATTGATGACTTTCTTCAAAGCCTAGGCTTTCAGAAAAGTGATGTTGATGCAAATTTTTACTTCAAGGTAAGAGGTAACCAACCTGTTATACTAATCTTGTATGTTGATGATCTCTTTCTAACATGAGATGAAGGGCTAATAGCCTAGTGTAAGAGGGAGCTAACCTCAAAATTCGAGATGAAATACTTAGGCTTGATGCATTACTTCCTAGGATTGGAAGTGTGGCAAAGGTAGGGCGAGATATTTCTGGCACAAGGAAAATACACAGTGGATGTACTAAAGAGGTTTGCTATGATGGATTGCAAATCCATGTCTACTCCGATGGTTAGCAACTCAAGGAAGCTGCATGATTCTGTTACAGGTTCATATTTGGTGGATCCCACCATGTATAGGCAATTGATTGGATCATTGATGTACATGATCCACACTAGGCCAAATATATGTTATGCAGTGATTGCAATGAGTCATTTCATGACTAAACTGAGACAAAGACACTGGGTGGCAACAAAGCACATCTTGAGATATCTCAGAGGGACCATTACTTATGGTCTAAGATATACATCCAGTGGTGGTTTTATTTTTGCATGGGTATGCAGATGCTGACTGGGCAGGAAGCCCAGTGGATTAGAAGAGTACTTATGAATACTACATTAGTTGAGGATCTGCTTTGATCTTGGTCAAGTCGGAAGCAGGGATCCATTGCCCAGAGTAAAACATAGGCTGAGTAAATTGCAGCAAGTGATGCTAGCAAGAAAGAAGTATGGCTCAAAAAATTGGTTTCTGGGTTGTTTGGTGACACGCTCGAGACAACGGTGGTTCACTATGATAATCAAAGTTGCATAAAATTGACAGAGAACCCGATATTTCACGACAGGTCAAAACATATTGACATTATGTACCACTACATCTGAGACTTGGTCCAGAGAAAAACTATAAAGTTATAGTACATAGCCATGAGCGAGCAGGTAGCTGATATCCTGACCAAGCCTATGACCTTGAGACAGTTTGTGCAGTTGAGAGGCAAGCTTGGTGTGGCTGAGAATGACTCCCTCACTAAGAGGGAGTGTTAAATTTGGTAGCATCGACATTCATTCTCCAATGAGAGGCCATGTGGGCCACTCTGAGGCTAGCCAGGGAGATTTGGAGAATCAATAAATCTTGTGAGGTATTGACAAAATCTAGGGGGAACGTACAATCTCTATGAGTCAAACCAAAAGTCAGGACGAACGAGATGCTATGTGAGTCTAATGAAAAATTCAAGGGGAACATACAACCTCTGTGAGCATAAACAGTCTAGTGAAAAATTCGTGGGGAACGTACAACCTCTGTGAGCATAGACAGACTAGTGAAAACGTCAGGGGGAACATACAACCTCGGTGAGCCTAGTCAAACCTTGAGAGCCATGAGAAAAAGTCAAGGAATCTAGCAAAAGTTAGGTTAAATATAAAATTCCTATGAGCTAGAAACAAATGATATTCCTAATATTGCAAATGATATAAATGTATTGATCTGGTGCGTTGGCACATGTAACATTATCCACCATGAAGAGAATTTTGAATTGTCTTTTAAAGAGTTGAGTTGTAACTGAAGTCTCAAGTCTAGTTCTATTTTAGAACTAAAGTGTAATGTTGAGTTGTAACTAAAGTATTGAGTCTAGTTCTATTTTAGTAATGTTGAGTTGCCACTAAAGTCTTGAGTCTAGTTCTATTTTAGTAATGTTGAGTTGCAACCAAAGTCTTGAGTCTAGTTCTATTTTAGGACTAAAGTGTAATGTTGAGTTGCAACTAAAGTCTTGAGTCTAGTTCTATTTTAGAGCTAAAGTGTAATGTTGAGTTGCAACTAAAGTCTTAAGTCTAGTTCTAAGTTTGAACTAAAGCATGTCAGTCTCAAGTCTAGTTCTAAGTTCGAACTAAAGTGTAATGTTGAGTTGTAACCAATATCAAGTCTAGTTCTAAGTTTTAACTAAAGTGTAAAGCTAAGTTGTAACCAATCTCAAGTCTAGTTCTAAGTTCAAACTACTATTTAATGCATGCAATCAGGCTACTATTTCGAGTTTTTCCTCTTCCCCTCTTCAACCTATATAAGAAGAGGTTGAACCCTCTCTTCAACACAGTTCTGCAACACAATTTTGAAACACAGTTTTTGTATGCAGGTTGAGGGTGAAGTAATAGAGGAGCACATCAGTGATAAAGAGGTAGCATATTAGAGGTGTATTTCAGCAATGTCTTTTAAGTCTTTGTCAGGTTAGAGTCATCTTGGCAAGCTCTTTGAGAGCAGAAAATTCATGGTGGATATTTGTAAGAGATCTTACATTATTAATGCAATAAAGAAATATTGTTTGCTAGGGTTTTTCTCCCTGTAGAGGGTTTCCCCAGGGTATATGTGTTGTTGATGTGCATGTTTACTTATCTACATAGTTATTGCTATTTGATTATGATTTGGAATTTTTGAAGTGTATTAAGTTGAAATCAAAGTATTGAATAAAATAAAAGAATTAATCTGCATAAGAAATCAAGCTCATAATTTAACATACCAGTGGGTTAGGAATAATATAGTGCATGAAAAAAAGTTTGGTGCGCACAAAGAGAAAGAGATATTCAAATAAGCTAGACAAGAGATCTTGAAGGAAAATATTGCGTCCACTTCAGGAATGAAGCCAATGGATGAGATACCAGTCTATGAAATGCCTTCACTATTTGATCAAACCATTCAAGAGAAGTCTTCAGAACAAGTAAGTAACTTAAGAAACTTTTGGGGAGCTTGTGTCAAATTGTTGAGTGATAAAAATTCCTTACAAGTACTACATAATTTATTAGAAAAGTGTAATTCTGGGGAAGAGGGGATAAAACAAGTAAATCAACTCTAAAAGAAGAGAAGAGCCAGTAGGGAATTCATATTGAATGCTAACTTAGGAGATTTCAATATGGGGGATATTATACTAGACTTAGGATCTGATGTCCATGTTCTACCAAAGAAAACCTGGGAAGATATGGGAGAACCACAATTGGGGTATTCATCTATTCAGCTGGAATTTGATAATCAACACAGAGTGGTGCCAATAGGAAGGTTGAAGGGGATTCCAGTAGATCTAGATGGTGTGGGCACCATGGTTGACTTCAAATTCATTTACATAGTGGACAATACTTCGCCATATCCATCACTACTGGGTCTGGATTGGGCCTTTGATAACCAGGCTATTATAAATTTGAAGACAAGAAAGATGATATTTGAGTCTGGAGAATACAAATTTATTTCTCCATTGGATCCATCAGACGGAGGCAGGTATGTGGAACATGCAAATAATAATATTGTTAGAGAAGATGTGAACCAGCTATACAGAACCACCATGCCTGAAGAGGATTATATCAACCCAACTGCAAATGGAATGCTCAGTTGGAGGAGTATTAATTCTTGTGCTTCAGACTTTGACACAGGACTAGAAAGTTGGCAACAATGATTACATGAATTATCTACCAGGAGATGTGCCAGAATGACACGTGCACTGAGATGGGTTGGTACAGAGGTAAGAGAACCTCCTACTTTTTATGGATTAAAT
The DNA here is from genome assembly GCA_009831015.1 of Picea engelmannii. Classification (NCBI taxonomy): domain Eukaryota; kingdom Viridiplantae; phylum Streptophyta; class Pinopsida; order Pinales; family Pinaceae; genus Picea; species Picea engelmannii. Next base: position 17,659 of record ML832558.1, read on the forward strand.
GATTTAGAACATTTTTTGATGAAATATGAGGTAGAAGTTACAGAAAACAAGAGATTACCATCACTAGATATTTCTTTAAAAGCTACACCAACAAGATGGTGGGGTACATACAAGGAAAATATCAACAATTGGTTTCAGTGAAAAAGGTTACTGCGCATAAGATTCGGCACAGAACAAGAACATAAATATGAGGAGAAATATGAAGGATTTGGACAACCCCAAGAGCATGTAGAGAAGTGCATATTTCAATGGAGATTAGTACCACCATAATAATGACCACACCATTGTATTCACACACTAGAAGGCATTCTGAAGAACTGGTACACATTACAGGAACAACACAAAGAAACTACTAATGGGAAGAAATACAACAAAACTTTGTAGTTACATTTTCCTTTGAGAATGACAGTCCATATATTGATATAGTGCTGAAATTAGTAAGAGACAGGATATTTGAAGAACCATATTTTGAAATAATTACATCATATCAGAGACAAGATAGTCAAACAGTCAAACAATTACTACATTGTTATCACGTAGCAGAAGTAGCAGAACCAGTAGAAAATAATATGTGCAACATCCACATCCCAGAAGTAGAAGGTGAAAGGGAAGTAGAAGATCCCAAGATGGATTCAGAATATTATGTTGCACCATTAAAGATCAAGAAGGTAAATATTGGAACTGCAGAAAACCCAAATATGGCTAGTATTGGAGATTATTGGGATAATCAGACAGTAGAAAGGATCACATAATTATTGCACGATTACAGTGACTTATTCCCAACAACATTCTTACAGATGAAAGGGTTAGAAGGAGCGATAGGAAAGATGAATATCCAATTAAATCCACAAGCAAGACCTATTAGACAAAGGTCGTATAGATTGAATCCAATATAAAAAGAGAAGGTGAAGATATAAATTGACAAGATGCTAGAAGCTCGTGTTATAGAACTTGTATAAGAGTTAGAAAGGATTAGTCCCACGGTGGTGCAAGAAAATAATCAAGGAGGGATTAGGATTTGTGTAGATTTTAGAAAATTGAATGATGCTTTGCTACATGATCCTTTCCCTGCCCCATTTATAGATGAAGTTTTGGAGAATGTAGGGGGACAAGAAGCTTATTCTTTTACAAATAGATTTTCAGGCTATCATCAAGTAAGGATTGCGTCAGAAGATAGGAATAAGACAACATTTGCAATAGGGTGGGGCTCATTTCAGTACATGGTTATGCCATTTGGATTGAAGAATACACCAACCATTTTTTCAAGAGTAGTAGTAGCATCTTTTAAGGACTTTATCCACAAGTTTTTGGAGGTTTACTTGGATGATTGGAAAATGTTCAGTTTGCTAAAAGATCATGTTGAAGTATTGAGGTTGATGTTAGATAGATTTAGACAATTTCATGTTAGATAATCCAAAATACATTTATCATAGTTTATAAAGTTAGAATAAAAAGATTATTAATTTAGAATATTAAATTAATAATCTAGAATATTTGTTAAATAAATGTAGAACTTTAGAGATACATTATTGTTGTAAAAGATATGACTCTAGAAAAGTGTCGTATTATAGGCTCTAAATTAGGAGATTTGTTTTGATATGGTTAAGATAGCATTTATTGTAAATGGACACTTGTTTATTTAATAAGTGATCCATATCTTGAGTTTGTTAGGAATTTTAGCCTATATATTGCTCATTGCAAGAGTATTGAGTGAAGTGATGTAAACTCTTGCAATGTCTCCTATGTAATTTCTTTTCCTATTAATAAAATTGTGTGTCTGAGGACACTTCGGCCATTATTGTGGTATCAGAGCTCCAGTAATGCTTCTGAACTGAAGAAGCGATTTGCTGATCGACGGAAGAGATCTCTGCGTTGCAGACCAAGGAATGTCGGCACATACTCTGCCAGTAAATCGGTCAGTTATTGTTCAAATTTAAAAAAAAAAAGGGAAAAGAAATTGTCCATGGCAAATTAGTTTCTGGCATATAAATTAGTTTCTGGCATATAAATTTCTTGTTTCTGGCATTAAAATGTTATGGTAAATTTTGAATATTTTTGCTGCACAATTCAACATGCAAAGAATGCATTATTGTCAATCAAGCTGAAAGTCTCCTTGAACTCGGCAATCTGTTCTTCTGTGTGTGCGCAAATTTAAGCCTGCACATTTTCGCATTTGATCTCTGCTTCCAGATCGCTGTATTCGCTGACCATGATCAGACTTCAGTTATTTATTCTTCACGATCTCCTATAATCAATTGCATATTGGCTCTGCTAACTATTATTTGCTCTGTCTGATCGACGGGCATGCTTTCTCCCATAGCGTTGTCCTGCTTTAAATGTTTGTTAACAACCGTGGCAACGATTTGCACCACGTTTGGGCAAGTCTTGTTGTAAAAAAATTGGGTCCAGGGCGGCCTGTGCAGAGTTTGGATCCATTAACAGTCAGTCTGAGCCTACTATCATCAAACATCAATGAACCAGCCATAGTTCTGAGCATTTGTGCTACTGAAAACTCGAGCTTTGATTGTGAGAGCGATATATATCTCATCCTGTTACATGACTTCTTTAGTCGGCCATTATTTGCGCGTGAATTACAAAGCTCCAGCATAATTCTGTGGTATCATTATGTGGTATCATTCTGTGCGAATTCACTGTGCAATCTGTGTAGATAAAGTGCAGAAATCCGGCCATTAAAACGAGTGCAGAAATCCGGCGTATTGTGGTTTAAAAATACGCGTTTAAAATACTTCGGCCATTAAGATTGTATCCAGATTATTGCGTGTTTAGATTGTATCCAATTTATTATTGTGCAGCCGAGTATTGTGCAGCCGATTATTGTGGTATTGTGGTATCTGGTATTGACTGTGTTGTTATTGACCCAACGATCCATCAAAGCTGTAAATGATCCGTGTAAGATCTGTGTACGCGTGTAACTTCAGTTTAGATCCGTGTAAAGGAGTGGATTAAAAAAAATGCATGCAAGATCATACTCATACCATTATGCTTCAGTCTGGGAATAAATTTGTTGATTAAATCGGATCTGAAATAGTCATGGCAGAATCTTCAGCAGATCCGTGTTCATCC
>ML832558.1:24763-36018 GCA_009831015.1 Picea engelmannii
TTGAGTTTGTTAGGACTTTTAGCCTATATATTGCTCATTGCAAGGGTATTGAGTTGTTGTGATGTAAACTCTTGCAATGTCTCCTATGTAATTTCTTTTCCTATTAATAAAATTGTGTGTCTGAGGACACTTCGGCCATTATTTCAGATCTCATTAAATATTAAGAAATTTATTTTCAGCACACCTTTTGGCATTTTGTTAGGGCATGTGGTGTGTAAACAAGGTCTACTAGTTGATCCTACCAAAATTGTTATCATAGTTAAATTACCACCACCAATGTCAATGCGCAAATTGAAGAGTACATTGGGCCATACGGGGTACCACAAAAAGTTCATAAGAGTATATGCACATATCATCACGCCAATAGAGAAGTTGTTGAAGAAGGATACTAAGTACTAGTGGAATGATGAATTCCATAAGAGTCTAGATATTTTTAAGGAGAAGATGGTTACTGCACCAATTTTAGTATTTTGAGAAAGAGATAAAGAATTTCATGTGCATGTAGATGCATCTGTAATTGAATTAGGAGCATTATTAACCCAACCAGGAGAAGGTGATATAGATCACCCTATTGCTTTTGCAAGAAAAAAATTGTCATATTCAGAGCATAACTACAATACTACATAAAGAGAAGGTTTAGTTATGGTGTATTATTTGCAGGAATACATACATTACTTTTTGGGACAACACTTTAAGATATTCACAGATCATTTAGCTCTAAGATACTTAGTTAATAAGCCAGTGTTGGGGGGAAGGATATGAAGATGACTACTTTTGTTTCAAGAATTTGACTTTGAAGTTGTGGTGAAGTCGGGAATATTGAATGTAGGCCCATATCACTTATCCAGTATAATGAATGGAGAAGAACCCGGTAATTTGGAAGACAATTTTCCAGATGCACATTTTTTTTCAGTACATATAGTTGATGAATATTTTGCTGACATTATTGAGTTTTTGAGTACATGATTTGCACCAAGAGAATTTACTACTACCCAGAAGAAAAATTTGGTGGTCATAGATGCATATTATCAGTTGATTGCAGGTCATTTATACAAACTTGGAGCAGATAACATCTTGAAGAGATGTGTGATGGAGAATGAAAGACCCATTATTTTCACAAAGGAACATGAAGGGATTGCAGGAGGACATTACGCAGGTAAAGCTACCATGTAGAAGGTATTGCACGTAGGATTATGGTGGTCAGGAGTTCATAAGGATTCAAAGGAATGTTGTTAGAAGTGTGATGTCTGTCAAAGAGTTGGGAATCCATCAAGGAGGGATGAGATGCCACTGAGACCACATGTTACTTTACAAATGTTCGATAAATGGGTAGTAGATTTTGTAGGTCCAATTAATCCACTAGAAAGAATACCAAGACCCAGATATATTATTACAACGACGAAATACTTGACTAGATGGGTTGAGGAGGCATCAGTAAAGTATTGCAACACATGGATAACAACACATTTTTTATTTAAGAATGTAGTGACAAGGTTTGGATGTCCAAGGATATTGATGAGTGATCAGGGGACTCACTTCATAAATATAATTGAGGCAATTCTTAAAGAATTTAATATATAGCTTGAATGGATGGCTTGATGTATCTCCTTTAGATCCTTCTCTATTCTTTCATACAGTGTCTCCTTCTTTGCTCTGTATCATTGTAATATATCCTCTGAAGCATCCTCCATGGCTGCGATGATTAGATCGACGTCGTCCTCTATGAGCATGGCCTTCATCTTTGGATTACTGGCACACGTCTTCTTTCTTGTTGAGGGTTTCTGCGAAGAGACCTTCCTCTTCTTTGATGTTTCGGCCTCGGTAGGGTATCCTTCGGTGGTGTAACTTCACCTTTTCCTTGATTTTCTCCTTCTTCCCCTCCTTCTTCTTGATTTACTTCACCTCCTCCTCCTCCTCCTGTGGGTGAGTCAGGCCCACTTTCCTCTGAGGCATTGTCCTCCTCCTCAGTTTCTATGTTTTGCACTTCCTCCTTTTTCTTCTTTTTCTTCACGCTAGTTTGTCCGTCATGTTCAACCCGGGTGACCAAGGGACTTCCTATTATGTCGAGGCCAGAGATTTTTGCATCGTCAACCGGTACAAGGAACTCTTCCAACCATTCTTTGGTGATCTCCTCCATGTCTTCATCGATCATCTTATAATAGGACTGTAACTCCTCCTTGCTCTCATCCCTGTGCGCAATGATATAGATAAAGTGTCGATCTGTGTAGAACTTCACTAGAGTCCTATACTAGTGCAATGCATTCAGTGTCATGCGTGGAAATTCCTCAATAGCATGCTTCAGCTATTGGTAGTAGGCATGGAAGAAAATTTTTGACTGCCACTGCTTCGACATATCATTTGTATACCACAAGGTGGAGAACCTTGTGTCCAACGACTCCGATGGATCAAATTTTGGAAATGTCGCTCCTTCCGACATCTGCCAAGTGACAAATGCAATCAATACAAGTAACCAACTGAAATGTGGTAGTCTTTTTCTAGCTCGTTGATGAGGTAACTCGCCCAATTCATTTGCATACCCTCCACACACTTCCCAACGAGGTCCATTACAAACCCAGTGACCTGTGTTGGAAGGTTCTTTCTGACGAGCTTTCCACCTATAAGGTGGCAAGTGAGGTGCACTGTGCCATCCTGGATAGAGGCTACCTTGTAGCCTCGCTTTCCCTCTTCTACATCGCCATAATCCTCCTTTATGCGTTGTGCCAGCGAAGGATATAAAGTCTTCCCTAGGTAGAACTGCTGAGGGTCCGGTCCCTGCATGCTCAGCCCTGTAATCAAGTGGATCAACACTGGATCCACAATAACGCGTCTATCAAGCCACATATACTCTCCATGGTAGCACGACAAGAGGAGTTTAATGCAAGTGTTAACCTCTTGATGTCAACCAAAGTGAGGAATATTCATTACATCCAGTATCATTGACTGTGCGAGCTCCTTAATCCATGGATGGGACACTATGTGCAACTTCTTCCCAGTCGTTCTCATCAAATACCTATGGGGAGCGAGCATGGCATAGTTCTTTCTGTCGTTGAGGTTAAAGTCGTTGTTTGATCTAGATTTTATGAGAAGAATGAAATGACTACAAATTATTAATAGGTGTTTAACACAAAATAATAGAGATACAGTAAAACTGGTTTTCTATTAATAATGAAATAAGCTGAAACTGTAAAATGCAACGGAAACAAGCTTGCTAGAATGGTGGCGGCTTATCTCTGAGAAGAGATGTGACGACTGCGCTCATTTGCAAGAAGATGATTACAATGAGGCTTTGAAGGCCTTTTTACAATAAACAGGAATGCCAAAAACCCTAGACATCCAAAAACCTAACCCTAGGAGATGAAGCAGCAAAAGTCATGTGGGCCCTGTTTGGGTAGGTTAGTACATAAACTTCCCGGCGTCGTAACTTTTGCATACGATCTCCATTCTAGGCGTATGATAGCCTGTTGGAAAGATATCGTCGGGAAGATTCATTTGGGGTCCTCAATCATGCCTTTGAATATAATTGAGTTGGGTCGATCCCGAAAAACCTTCATTTAGGCCCTCAAAATGGCCCCGGAAGTTAAAACTACCAAAAATAGTAAATTTCCAAAATTGCCAGAAAACTGTTTTGAGCCAATTGGAAGAGGTGGGTGGCCACTGATATCCACCTAGATCAATCCTCCCTCCTTAGGAAGCAATGGTCTCCATTTCTTTGAGGTCCCCCATCAGATGATGAATTTTCTACTGAATTTGGCCCCGGGTGAGCCTCTTGCCTTGGTGTAGGAATTTCCCTACTTTGACGACTCGATAAAGATGGATCCTTTGCTATAGAGTGCCCTTGATCTATGTGTCCACAATATGATCATTGGATGTCCATTGTATGCAGTCAGGGTTGAGCTCTGTTTGTTTCATTTGTTCTACTACTTCTGAGGTGTCCAATAATGGTGGGAAATAAGGGTGAAGGAGATCCATATTGAACACTGGGTGCAGGCCAAGGAAAGGAGGAATGTTGAGATGAAAAGAATTCTCCCCCACGGCCTTGGTGATGGTACACAACCCATAACAGAGTGGGTGAAGCTTCCAATGGGGTCCAATAAGGCGTTCTTTCTGCAAGTGCAACCAAACTTTGTCGCCCACCTGAAACTTATGTGGCACCCGATGTTGATCATGGCGTTGTTTGTACTTGTCATTAGACTTTTGTAGGATATCCTAAACTTGTTGGTGGATGTGCTAGATCTGCTCAATGAACTGGGTGGCTTTGTCATCTTCAGTTGGAGCAGGAGATGAGTCGGTCGAGGTGACCGCAAGGGGAAGTGCAACATCTATGGGACCCAATGATTGGAATCCCAACCCCACCTGAAAGGGGTTGTGGCCGGTTGAGCTATGCAGGGCTCGATTGTAGATATGTTGGACATAGGGAAGGCTCTCATCAAATTTGCGAGGGTGCTGTGAATTATACATGCGAAGGATATGCACAATCATTCAATTTATGACCTCGGTTTGGCCATCTGTCTAAGGGTGGAAGGCCGTGGATTTGGTGAGCTTGGTGTCCAGCAGTGACCATAGGCTCGACTAGAATGTGCTGAGAAATCGATTGTCCCAATCTGAGACAATGGTTTGTGGGATTCCAAAATGTACCTAGACTCATTCAAAGAAGAGCTTGGCAGTGGCCTCTGATGTGATGTTCTTCTTGTAGGCAACCAAAATTGCCATCTTAGAAAAGCGATCAACAACCACAAAAACACAGTCGTTTCCCCACTTGGTGGATGGGAGGCCCGACATGTAGTTCATTGATATGGATTCCCATGGTTTGTCAGGAGTAGGAAGAGGGGTGTACATGCCCTATTCCTTAGTGCTCGGTTTGGCAATCGCGCAGGCAGTGCAGGACCTGATATACTTGTTGACCTCCTGTCGAAGTTTCGGCCAGTAGAAATGTTTCTGTAGCATCGCCACATTCTTTTTGATGCCAAAGTGTCCTGCCACCCGACTGTAGTGGGATTCCTAGATCATCTTTGCTCACTCACTTGATGGAACACTCATATGGCCCAGACGACACAACAACCCATCCTGAAGATGGAAATTATCGACAACTTCGTTTTCCCCCAACATTTGGTAGGTGGTGGTGAAGTCTGGGTCTATCTCATAGAGTTGGGGCCATCCAGAGGTCTCATGGCCACAAGATTCTAACACTGTGGTGAGTTCCACGACTGGCGGTCTGCTGAGGCAATCAATGACGCAATTGGTGCTTCCTATTTTATACTTGATGTTGAGTTGGAATTGCTACAAGTATGTGGACCACTTTTGATAGTGGTCATTCTACAATTTTCCTTGTGTCTGCATGAACTACAGTGGCTTATGATCAGTGTGGATGACTATCTCCTTCCCAAGAATGTAGTGTCTCCACTGGCAATAGAATTTCACAATGGAGTACATTTCTTTGTCGTAAGTAGGGTACTTATGGAAAACATCTGATAGTGTCTCTCTATGATAGGCCACGGGGTGGTTGTGCTGAGTGAGAACGACGCCCACATCATAGTCGGAAGCATCTGTCTCGATCTCAAAGGGCTGTTGCAGGTCTGGGAGTGAAAGTACAGGGGCTAAGCACAAGAATTTCTTCAAATCATCAAACACTTGTTGTTGGGACTGCCCCCACGCATATTTATCCTTACCACCACCCCTGGTTATTTGGCTGAGGGCCCATGCAATATGGGAGAATCCCAACACGAACCTACGGTAGAAATTGGCCAGGCCCAAGAAGCTCCAAAGCTTGGTGAGTGTGGTTGGGGCTGGCCAGTCACGAATGACTTGGATCTTGGTTGGATCCACATGTACACCATGTTGATAAATGATGTAGCCTAGGTGATGGACCCTTTCCATGCCGAAGGAGCATTTTTCCAAGTTGGCGTATAGCTTGTGTTGTCGCAGGGTGTGTAGAACCTACTAAATGTGATGCAAGTGTTCAGCCCAAGTCTTGTTGTAAATGAGAATGTCATCCAGATACACCACTACAAAATTATTGGTGAATGGTCGCATGATATCGTCCATCAACCTCATGAAAGTGGCTGGCGCATTTGTCAAACCAAAGGTCATGACCAACCATTCAAAAAGGCCTTCTTTTGACTTGAAGGCGGTCTTCCATACATCTGTGTGTTCTATCAGGACCTGGTGGTAGCCAGACTTTAGATCAATATTACTAAAGTATTTGGCCCCCTTGAGTTGATCAAGGAGGTCATCGATTTGGTAAATCGGGTACCGATTTTTTACTGTGATTTTATTCAGAGCCCGGTAATCAATGCAAAGTAACCAGTTTCCATCTTTCTTCTGTACCAACATGATTGGGCTCCCGCAAGGTGATGAGCTGGGACGGATGTGCCCCTTGTGGAGAAGCTCTTGGATATGTTGCTTTATCTCCTCATTCTCTAACAGAGAGTGGCGATAGACTGGCCCATTGGGCAGTGGTGCGCTGGGGGTTTGATCGATGGGGTGCTTGACCTGGTAGTGCAGAGGTACCCCGGTAGGTGAGGAGAAGATATCCGAGTATTCTTCCACGACCTTATCTACTTGCTTCTGCTATGTGGAGAGGTCGGTCGCAGAGACCTTGGATGTGGCTATGATCTTTCACTTATTCTGAGAGAGAATCACGAAGAAGACAAACTTCCCCATATGAGAGATGACCTTCCTGCATTTCTTAACAAAGATCAAGGAAATAGCACTAGGTGAGACTGCCTCGGGTATCCTATACAATTTCTTGTTCAAAGTAATAATAACACTATGAGGTCTAGACTCATATACAGCATGATGTTTCCATAAATAAGGTTGGCCCAAAAGAACATTAGAAACTTTGAGAGGAGCAACATCACACAATACCTCATCTTTGAAGAGCTTGATGCCATACGACAGTCGACATTGTTGGTTGATGCCAAGAACGCTTCCTTGGCGGAGCCATCCAATGGTGTAGGGTTGTGGGTGTGGCGTTGTCGACAGGGCCAGTCGCTTGATGAACTCTGATGAGATGAGGTTCTTCTGGCTACCACTATCAACGATGAAGTGTAGCGGGGTGCCTTTTACCCACATTTTTGAGTGGAAGAGGCGCTCTCCTTCTTCTGGATCGTCTGGTTCATCAGGCTGGAGTTTGGTGGTAGAAACGGTGACATTGGGTTCCACATCAGTGATTTGTCTTCCCCTTTCTGGTTCTGGCTCAGAGTCAAAATCCGCATCTGATTCAAAGGCTTTCACTTTGGCCACCAACGACTACTATGAGTGGAAGTCAACAGTGTTATGCCAAGGGCTCTTATGGAAGTCGCACCACTTCCCAGTATCTTTCTTTGTCTTTCCGGTGTCCTTATTTGCTTGCGGCTTAGAATGGATGTCCCGAAACTGTCCATCTCTGCTCTGTCCTTTGTTCTATGGGTTGGTGCCTCCCTTTACTAGCTTTTGTTGTGAGGGGTTCCTCGGCCCAAATTGTCGCGTCTTTTGTTTGAGCTTTTGCTCGATTTTGACGACATATCGGTAGGCCGCTCCCAAGGATGAGATGTCCAGAAATTCCATTTCAGTCTGGATGTATCTATGCAGATCCCTATGATACTTGAGCACTAGATGTCACTCTGAATCTTTGATACCCAGCTTGGTGCACAAGGTATGGAAGATATTTGTGAAATCTGACACTCCTTGGTCTCTTTCTTGCCACAGTGTAGTCCATTTGGTATACAGGTCATCATAACTTCTGACAGGGTAGTATTGTTCGTTAATAGCATCCCTGAAGGATTCCCAGGTGGCCATGACTGCAAATAATGAGGGTTCCTCTGTTTCCTTTTTCTCACGGAAAGTTTCCCACCAATCTTTGACATGGGGAACGACTTTGAGGAGCGCAAAAGTAATCTTTTCTCTATTCGAAAAGTTATGGATAGAAAAATACCCTTATAGTAGATTCAACCACTTGTCTATAGCATCTGTGTCTATCTGACCTTCAAATATAGGAATATCAAAGTTTATTTGTACCTTGAAGGGGACAATGCCTCTGCTCGAAGAAGATGCGTCTCCTATTGGTAGCTGCCAAAGGATTTGCATGAAACTATTCATCATCTTGTTCCTCTGTTATGTGAGGTCTTCCTCAATCAACAGTTTGAAAGGATCTCCTGTCTCATCATCTTTCCTTTCTCCTGCCATGAGAGGTCGCTTGGGTGTGCGAGATATTTTTTCCTCAAGAGAAACAAGCTCCAAACCCAACTCTTTGTACTCCGACCTCATTGGGGACATGCATTAAGACGACAAGGAGCAGACCACTATGATACCACTGATCCAGATTTTATGAGAATAAATAAATGACTACAGATTATTAATAGGTGTTTAACACAAAATAACAGAGATATAGTAAAAATGGTTTTCTATTAATAATGAAATAAGTTGAAACTGTAAAATGCAGCGGAAACAAGCTTGTTGGAATGGTGGCGACTTATCTTTGAGAAGAGATGTGACGGTTGAGCTCATTCAAAAGAAGATGATTACAATGAGGCTTTGAAGGCATTTTCATAATAAACAAGAATGCCAAAAACCCTAGACATCCAAAAACCTAACCCTAGGAGATGAAGCACCAAAAGTCATGTGGGCCCCGTTTGGGTAAGTTAGTACATTAACTTCCCGGGGTCGTAACTTTTACATATGATCTTTGTTTTAGGCATATGATAGCCCGTTGGAAAGGTATCATTGGGAAGATTCATTTTGGGGCCTCAATTATGCCTTCAAATGTCATTGAGTTGGGTCGATCCCAAAAAACCTTCATTTAGGCCCTCAAAATGGCCCCGGAAGTGCTAAGAATAGTAAATTTCCAAAATTGCCAGAAAACTATCTTGAGCAAGTTGGAAGAGGTGGGTAGCCACCAATATCCACCTGGATCATTGTTATTAAGAGTTGGGATCTGTCCCAACTGGGGTCCAATTATGCGTATCCCCTTTGGGATGTACGCAGTCATCAATGTGTACTCAAAGTCACATGGGATATTGTCACAGTTAACCGCGCCAGCCAAAGGAAGTCTATAATTTGGCAAGATCGATGGGATTTGATTTGCGTTAGCCATATCATTGCGGTGCTTGCTTCTCTTCTCAGTAGCACGGCTAGAATGACGTTTATTCGAGGGGTATGCTTGCATTCCCCCAGTCGACGATGCCTGTATTCCTACAAACATAACTCTCTCATCCATGACCTCCACGAGAATATCCTCCACATATTTCTCTAACGTGCTAGGTTCGCCCGACATTCACACTTGTAACCAAATAGATCGGGTAGGCGAGCGGATAAGTGAGGTAATCAAATGAATGGTGAGGTCTAGAAATCACAGCACGATATATGATCGATTCTTTGGTTTCCTAGATAATCATGGGTGGAAAAAAGTGGTCCCGACGCAATGTCCGATGGGTTAAATAAGAAATATTCATAACAGATTCCTCCAATGGGTAGGAATGCGTCCATAAATTCAAATCCGTCTGTTATGGCACGGTCTCAATGGTCCATTCACTCATAACTTTGTTTTCTAGCCATTCCAAGGCGTCATTCTAACGGTCGGGGCGCCTCCAATGGTCATATAGCTTCGTCGTGGCAAAGTCCCATTCTGCATGGTTCTGTTGTTCTGGCGAGGTTCAGGACCTGCAAGCCTACCTCCTATGAAGTCTTCTCTGGAACTTCTTGTAGATTTTCTAATTTGGCTTTCTTCTTATTGGGATTTCTTGCCTTCTTTCCTGTGATCCGAGTCTATGGATTCCTCTTTCCATTCTTATTATTATCTTCTCTTAGCATGGTAGCTTCGCACTGTTGATGTTCTTTGAAAGGGTTCAAAGGTAATACCTCTTCTCTTATTAACTCCAGGGTAGGTATTCTTCTTTCTTGCATGGATAGGTCCTTCAAACCTTTTTGCGTTCTTTCAACCTCGAAAACTAATTCTCTTTCCCTCTGTTGCTTTGACTTATCCTATTTTTCTTCTATTAGTCGCTCTATTTTTCTGGTTATAAGGTCCCTTAGTTCTTTCTTTTTCTGTTCTGTAGCTTCCTCCTTTGTTTTCCTTCTGATCTGATCTTTCTCAATCCAAGTCTTTCCTAACAAAAGTGGAAAAGGGGCCTTGTTCTCAACAAATTTAATGACTTCAAATTCTTCTTCAGTTGATGTTTCACTAGTACATATTGTAAAAATTCTAACGTTTTATTTGCGACGTTATGGACAAAATTGTCCATATTGTCGCAAAATTGAGAAAATTTAAAAAAAAAAAATCATATTGCCACGTTAATGTCTCTCTTGCCACGTTTTCCACCGAAACATATCTCTTGCCACGTTTGTGACATAGACGTCACTCTTGCCACATTTGTGAAGATTGATGTCGCAATTGAGACGTTTTGGAAACTAGGTTTTCCCCTCCAACGATCACCTTAGTATGTTGACCAAGTCAAAATACTAACAGTCACTTAGGGATTTTTTTACGTCGGAATTGCAACGTTACAAAATCTATAAATATGTTGCATTTGATGGATGTTGCGACAAGTTTGCTATAATAACGATGCTTTGGGGTCATAGTAGTTAGTGGTTATAATGTTTTAGGGTGTGATTTTCATGTCATGAGTTGTAGGGGTAATTGATTATAGTGTGTAAAGGGTTAGAATCTATTTGGGACCATCATGAAAATTTCGGTGTCGGAGGATTGAGTACTTGAGAGGTTGGATTCCAAGTGAGTAGTAAAATGGTATCATGAGAATAGCTACCTTAAGCCTTAATGGAAACTAGTGTGCTAGTTGCAGGTTTAGAACAAGTGTAGGTTATTAAGATGGTCAATATGAGTCAACCACATTAAATATGGTCAAATATAGTCAAACATGATGAATTATGCTCAATCATGGTCAACAATGGATCTCCAATAAGGGTGAAGGGTTAGTTGGTTACTAGAGTGAATGTAATAGGAGGGTCATGGGTTAAGGGATTAGTAAGTATTACATAGTTAATGGATTAGTGGGTATGTTTCGATGAAGTTAGTGGGTCAAGGGGTTATGAGATGGGTTCAGTGGGATTAAATAGTTAGGAGGTTCATGGGGTCATGCATCAACCATGGTCAATATAGTCAATGATGGTCAAATATGACTAGTGTTGAAATAATGTAACTGCGAAGAGTATTCTTATTATTATTGTTATTTTATTCATAGGATTAATCCCCATTGAGGATTAATCATGTCGATAATTGTATTAGGACCAAATCCCCTTTTGCGGATTGGTCAACGGACAAT
>ML832559.1:0-14088 GCA_009831015.1 Picea engelmannii
CTATCACTTCACGTCCTCCTAGTTCAATGAGAACCAAACCCACAAATTCCACTAAAAACCAAACTAAATCAGAGATATAACCACCTCTCATATCATTCATCATTCACTGTCAACCATTGTCCTATATTTTCACAATTCTTTCAGCAATTGTCCTCCACTGTTCTATCACTTCAATTCATTCATAATTCACTGTCAACCATGGTCTATATTTTCACAATTCTTTCAACAATTGTCCTCCACTATTCTATCACTTCAATTCATCTAGTTCAGTAATAAGAAAACCCACCAATTTCACTCAAAAACAAATTAAATCAGAGATATAACCACCTCTCCTACCATTCATCATTCACTGTCAACCATTGTCCTCCATTTCCACAATTCTTTTAACAATTGTACTCAATTGTTCTATCACTTCACGTCCTCCTAGTTCAGTGAGAACCAAACCCACCAATTCCACTAAAAACCAAACTAAATCAGAGATATAACCACCTCTCATATCATTCATCATTCACTGTCAACCATTGTCCTATATTTTCACAATTCTTTCAACAATTGTCCTCCACTGTTCTATCACTTCAATTCATTCATCATTCACTGTCAACCATTGTCCTATATTTTCACAATTCTTTCAACAATTGTCCTCCACTGTTCTATCACTTCAATACATTCATCATTCACTGTCAACCATTATCTATATTTTCACAATTCTAACCATTGTCCTCCACTCTTCTATCACTTCATATCATCTAGTTCAGTAATAACCAAACCCACCAATTTCACTCAAAAACAAATTAAATCAGAGATATAACCACCTCTCCTACCATTCATCATTCACTGTCAACCATTGTCCTCCATTTTCACAATTCTTTTAACAATTGTCCTCCATTGTTCTATCACTTCACGTCCTCCTAGTTCAGTGAAAACCAAACCCATCAATTCCACTAAAAAAACAAACTAATTCAAATATATAACCACCTCTCATATCATTCATCATTCATTCATATCATTCATCATTCACTGTCAACCATTCTCCTCCATTTCCAATTCTTTTTAACAATTGTTCTCCACTGTTCTATCACTTGACTTCATATGCGTGCAGTAATAATTGCGCTGCCCTGCCCGTGCAGTATATTCACTGTTGATGCCCATCTTTCTTTGGCTGTAGCCGTAGGCACTGTTGTGGTCAGCCTTTCTGGAAAGCTATCAGTATCTAGCTTTAACTTTTTGCACTATACTCTGTGATATCCGACTGCGCCTGTAGTCCACGAAGATATGATATACTCGTCACATCACTACAAAAAAATAAAAAAAAAGTACACGCAATAATTCAATTTCGGAGTCTGCTAACTCTGGAGCAATCTTTGTCCAGAGTTACTTTGAACAGGTTTTTTGGCGGTGCTATTTTAAATTTTCAATCTATCTAAAATTTTGGTAGATTTTTTAAACATTTGGATTCATTAAAAATGAAGCAAAATTTTTGGAATAAAATTCTAAAATACATTTAACTTTGATTTAATCTATACCAAACTCAAATTACCCCTAAAAACCTATAACCAGAAACCTATAACCAGATTCAAGCCCATTCTTTTGACTTAAAAAACAAGTCTATTATATATCCATATAAAATAGACTGAAATCAATTCAAATTTGTTTTGGATACCAATACATTAACATTATTGACTTTTATAATTTGCAACATTTTCATTTATTTAGTTGATTTTACCTTGCAACCTTTATTTAGAGCTAGTTTGAGTCTAACTTATATTTAAAAGATTGACTTTTATAATTTGCAGCATTTCCATTTATTTAGTTGATTTTACCTTGCAACCTTTATTTGGAGCTAGTTTGAGTCTAACTTATATTTAAAAGATTTTGCAAGATATTGATGCACATGTTCGATTAAAATCGGTGGCAAAGTAACCCAATTCTTAAGTAGTAGTAGGCAACACTTTTTAACATATTTATTAAAGAGTTTCTCAATTGTTAATTAAAAGTGGATACATTATAGATTAATTATTATGTATATTAAGAAAGTATATTCTGCATAGTTTTGTTAATTGGGTGTACTTCAATTCATATAATGATATGAATAAAACTTATAATGAGTATGTTGTAATGATTTTCAACCTATAAGTATTGAAAAGTTGTTTTTGATTCAAAACTGAATAGCATAGTTTTACATATATTAACTATAATATTTTGGTTAGTTTTATCTCTATAAGGTAGTTAGACATTAGTTATAAACATAGACATATTAGACATATTACTAATAGGAAAATTGAACATATCACTTAATAATTATAGAAAAATTGAAAATTTGAGATTTCATGATTAATGTTTAGAGATTTAAAAATTTAAACAGGTATTTTCAAATAATTTTAGTTAAGAAATTTAGCATGCTCATTTAATTTCATTTTCACAAAGTAGTATGATATTAGCTACATACAAATAGACAGAATAGATGAGTTTACAAACCAACCCGCATACATAAGAAATAAGACATTAGCTATATGCTATAATTCAAATTGAGGAAGTATAACACACATGAATTGCACATACAGAGAAGTGTAACACTTAGATTGGTTTTGTGTTATAGTCATAGAAGCTATTCCAAGGCGCCACAAGATAGACTAGTCATAAAAGCTATTCCAAGGTGCTACAAGATAGATATTTCCGAATGTTATTTCAGACACACTCACACACAATATAAAGGTTATGATTATCAAATCCAAAAATACCACTTACACTAATTTTATGTCACTTACACTAATTTCATGTCCGACAATAATAGTTTGGAGGAAGTGACTTCATACAAATATCTAAGAATCAATCTTCGTCAGAAACTTAATTGGAACTATAGCATTGGGAAAAGATAAATGGAGGGTGGAAACCTTATTATGGACTTGAAAATAGTTGTATATCAACAAACCTTTGACTTTGGGATAAGAAGAAACTCCCCTTTAAGACTCTCGTCACTCTTGTTATCTTATATGGTTGTGAATTTGGGGTTGCAACATCTCTACAAATAACGAAGAAAGATACAACAAATCCAAATAATTTTTATAACTTATAATCTTAAAATTAAAGGCTATTCTCCCTATCTTGTTCTCTTCACAATAACTAGTTTCCCCTCCATTGAGAGCATGGCTATGACTAGGTACTTAATGTACAAGAGCAAGATAAACAACATGGGATATAAAAGGCTTCCCAAAGTTGCTTTAAACTCAAGTCAAAACCACTTGCGACTCAAGTGGGGTTGACATAAAGATACCAGCTCTTGACTAAATCATTAGGGTATATAGGAAGAGGTCACTTTGCACAATAACAATAGTATTTTAAAAATATTATTACATGTGAATTTAAAGAGAAATTATGGTGCACCCAAGAATTGGAGGATAAGAGATGTAACATCCCTAATATAATCCCCAATTTAATTAATGCTTATGTAGATACACTATGTGGCTACGACCAAGCAATGTAATATGCGAATGATATTTCAATGTTTTAATAACAAAATGCGATGCGAACTATTAAGGGGGCATGGAAAAGAGAGGTAGGATGAATCAATCCAAAAGAGAGGAGAGAGTCTAGGATAATGGCCAAGAGGAGTCCAAGGAATAATTTCTCATGTATATTAATTCAACCCATTTTCCTAAACTTGCTATTTTGCTATATGAACCCTCCAATTTCTGATTGAGTGTTCCCAAATCCAATCATTGAATACATGTAAGAGGGTGGGTGTGAGTGGTCACATCCCAAAGTTATTGGGCACATGGGGGTTGAGTACAATTAGCTTGGGGAAGAGTGTGAGTCAAGAAAGGAAAGCCAAAGAGAGGAAATTGGGATAGGTTGGGACAACCATTTTACACATTGAGTTTTTGTGCATGAGGAGCAAGTAGAGAGAAAGAAACAAAACTTGGCGCTGGTGCATCCATGGAGGGAAAATTATAGAGCATGTTGGAGAGTATTTGGAGAGTATTTGGAGCGAATTGTAGCTAGAAAATGAAGAGCCAGGTTGTCAGGCCTGAAGAGTGAACTCTGAACAAGTTGCACTAAAACAACAAGTGTTTGATGTTGTTTACTTGTAGTTTTTCGTAGCAATAAGATCTTTTGAGTTCTGAGTTGAGATATTCCTAGCTATTTGTGCCAAAGAGACCTTGATAAACAAATGGGACGCTCGAGGGACTGAGATCAGTGAAGGGGTACATTCCTTGGGTTGGGTAGGTGAAGAGGAAGAGAGATGGTAGAAAATTAGGATAGATGTAGGAATATATCAGTGGGTTGTGAGTTTTATGGGCTATGAGTGGATTGTGAGAGACCACCTTCTTTTATGGATTACTAGCCTCAGCTTGGGGGTGACTGGCTGTCGAGATTTGGAATAGTTAGTCTATGGTTGGGTGGAACATCCGTCCCAAGCAACTAGTTGCACAACCATTGTTAAAAGATAAGTGCTTATCTATTTTCTGTCTTGTATTCATGAGTTAAATTGTTGTGCATGAACTCTGTGTATTTGAGGATGATTTATATTCTGCTGTAATGACGTTTATTAGCTACATTCATGTCTACTTTATTATGTTGTAAATGCATAAGTGTCATGACATCGAACAATAGTTAAATGTGTTTTGATTCATAGATGAAAGTTATAGGAAATTAGTTAACTATAAATGAATTTAATTTAGTTAGCAAAACATTCATTTTTATGAGTATTCTGCACCGTAATGTCCCTCGGTTGGGTTGGGTGACGTTACATTATGGTATCAGAGCCTCAAGTTCAAACACCGGGCTTGTATAAGTCAAGAATCAGAGTGAATTGGTGAAATTCGTTGTTGCAGATTTTTCCTGTGACAGATTTGGGAAAAAAAACGAAGAATATAGAGAGAAATCTCCAAATCCGTGGGCAAAATATGAGTTTTATTGAATCCAAATAGTTTAAGAAGGTTAATGGAGTAGAGCAGTAAAGTTGAAGATCGAAATTCGAGTCTTAATGGCTATCTGTAGAGTTAGAGGCAGTTGGGAGAATCGACGAACAAGATCTATTTGATCTCGAGATCGACGACCAAGATTCACTATGATAAATTGAAAACTTCTTAATGTATCGACCGTTTGGAAGGTTGAGTAAATTGACGGTCATGATTAATTTTTCGATAGTTTGGGAAATGGATTAGATCGATGGTTTGTATTCATTTCAACCGTTTTGAAAGGTAGATCCAATCAATGGCTAGGATACATTTTGGGGGATTTTTAAATGTATTAGATCGACGACTTAGATTCATCGAAGTTTTGGTCGAAAATTACCAAGTGTGGAAATTACCAAGGGAAATCGTCAATGGACGATGGTTGTATCGGTCGAAATAATGAAGAGTTTTGTTCGACCATAAGACATATTTGATCGTTAATGGTCGATGGTCGGTGTCGACCAAATCCCGTGAAAAATTTTCAATAGCCGACAAAAATCATTGATGACCGATGGGTCGATTGTCAGGCATTAGTCGATTCAACAAAGTGTTTGAATCAAGCAACAAAAGTGGTCGATCACCGATGGGTTGATGGTTGGTTGCCCGCCGATTCGACGAGGTGTTCGAGTCATCCAAGAGAAACGACCGATCGTTGATGGAGAGTAAAGGGGTGATGATATGTCATGCCACTTCAACACCGATGTGTCATTCCACGTCAACAGTTTCCACGCCAACCAACATAAGTGGTTGATGGCCTATGGTCAGGTCGATTGATTTGGGGAAGTGTTTTTGACAGTCGTCAGGGAACTTCGATGGGATGATGGTCGAGCATAAACAAAATCAGCGAGGATTTCCATTCACCAACAAATATCGTCGATGGCCGATGGTCGAATCGGTTGATTTTGAGCTATGTACAAATCAGTTGTTAGAGGAATGGGTTGATGGCCAATGATAGAGTCGACAAATCAGGGAAAGTGTCGTGTGCGTCCAAAGGAAAGTGTCAATATCCGATGGACGATAGAGTCAGATCATCGGTTGTTGTTTCTTTTGATTTGAGATCAATGGTTCAGATTTAAAGGGATGTTATAGTAGTAAAACAATCAATTTTATGTGAATTTTTGTGGTTTTTGAAGGTCATTAACTTGCAGGGCATTTTTAAGGCCCTAAACAACGTTTTTAGCCAATCAAAACTCACAAGAACATAGTGTAGTAAGGCACACTTTGTCTATGTATCTAAAATAAAATAAATCAGAGAGAGCTATATAATGGGCTAAATGATTTGCAAAACAGAGCCTGTATGAGAAAGTTTCAACCAAAACAGTGAGGGTAAAATTTTG
Organism: Picea engelmannii; assembly: GCA_009831015.1. Taxonomy (NCBI): domain Eukaryota; kingdom Viridiplantae; phylum Streptophyta; class Pinopsida; order Pinales; family Pinaceae; genus Picea; species Picea engelmannii. The sequence continues at coordinate 6,293 of ML832559.1, forward strand.
ACACCAGTTTTACTTTAGTAGGGCCTAACTCTATGCTCAAAAGTCCGTTTGGGGCACACAAGCAATTGATGGAAATATTATGACCCATAGAAGCTAGGGCTTGAGTCAGATTTTGGTTATGGGTACTTGAAAATGCGCAGGAAGATAAATAAGACACCTGTAGGATGCATGGATAAATTGGGTAAAACAACTTAAACTTATCCGGACCATAAATTTCAGCTCATATATCGGATTTGATAAAAATAATAGTCAATGGAAAGGTATTGAGGAGTAGAAGACACGCGTCCACCAAAAAATTTGAATTGGGTAATAAAATTTCTCGAAACAGTGAAAGAGTGGAAATTGCAACATGTAATTGTTGTAACTTTTTGCTTAGAACTCGGATTGAGGCATGGGTACAACTATTGGAAAGTTGTTTAAGTGAAGAATACATCAAGGGAATAATAATTTGAATTAGTGTGAATTTTCCTTCATAAATTGATGAAGAAATAACCTATATTCTAATGGATGGAATGTTTAACGCTATGCATGTTCTAACAATAATGATTACATGGACATTTCTTGCAGAATTAGAGACACAGAAAAGCCACTTTGGTTCTTATATGAGGATTGGAGTGATGGAAGATGCTCATGGATCTTACAACCATGAGGAAGAGGTTAAAGTGATGCATGTCAACATGGGGAATGTTGAGGCATAGTCAAATGGAAGAAGAGATTGGAAGGAGCCTATCACTATGAGAAACATGCATAGAGAAGTGCATATCTATATAGTTGATAATGAAGGTATTATGAAGGCTTAGGAAGATATACTTCAGATCTTAAACATATTGCATAAGAAAGTCAACAAGGACTCTGGCACCAAGCAAGAAACTAGTACTAGACAAGTGTCAACATCAAGATCCCATAGTAAAATGGATGATCATGGAAATGATAGGAAGTCAAGAAGCATGAGAAGGAACCATCATTACCCAAGGCGTTCCACTAGAAGAAACCATGCAAGTTCAATGCCAGGGAGCAACCCAAGCGTATCTCTTGTTAGGAGACAAAGAAGAAGGCCTTAGGCAAAAATATTGCAAGGTGAGCTCAGGAATATTATGCCATTCGTTGTTCCAGAGTCTATACTTAAGGCTTAGAACTACAATGTCTAGGCATCCGAAAGTGAGTAAGGGGTAAAGAAGGAAGAAGTGTCAACCTTCGGCAAGGGAAGCTAGGGCTGATTTCTAGGTTGTCGTTGTCTAGCTTCCAACTATGACTAGATGTTTATGTCCCTTTCAATCGCAGCCCATGAACGTTCGAGTTCTACCCGGGTAGTGGCTGTTTTAATAATAATATCAAAAAGATTCAAGGAGATATGTGTTTGGTTTGATAGTCCAGGTTCGATGTTAGGCTGTCTAGTCATAAGGACAGTCATAGAGGAACAAAGAAATGAGAAAATTTTCGAGATTTTTTGAGATGCTGTCTCGATTTTGGTCGTATAAGGAGAGTTTATAGCTCCGGTAGTGAAGATAGGGCGCAAACCAAAGGCCCTTTCCTGTAACTGAGTTATATTTTGATAAATGTGTATGAGGTGTAAGAAAACATTAAGCTGTCTATTATGTGAGGCTCCTATCAAGGGAGAATCTCACTTGTAAACAGAAGAAAAAAAAGATAAAGAAATAATTTGATGAAGCATGAAATATATATAGAAATCTAAAATGTTCACTAGTCTTGTACCTGTTGATAGCCGATACAGAGGAAAAACGGTAAACAATATAGAAAACTAAAATTGATTCACTACAGTAGAAGTTTTACTAAGTTATAGCGAAACATTCATCAGATACAGATATGAAATGAAATTAAAAACGAAATACAAGGAAACAAACACATAACACAGTCGTGACGGAATCGAGAATCTTTGGATTTTCTTTATATTGATTCTTAGGGGAGAAAACCTCTATTACAATCGACCCAAAAAGGTCCAACCCTTGTTCTTTCCTTCTATTGTATATTTATACAGATTTACATATGATGGAATCTCAATCGTTCCAGGATTTTCAGTTACAACAAGAAGGAGATCAATCATTTCATTTCTTTATCTCTGTCTTTATTTGGTACCAGAAGCCTGCCCCCTCGCATGCTTGGTATAAGTGACACATTTTTCCACCAACCGAGATATCAACCTAGAAGGTTCCGCTTGACAATTGGCCTAAAAAATATAACAATCTTTAAATAATTGTGGCAACCTTTCTTCCATCTGTCGGTTTAGGGTGTCGATAGCGCATAATCACACACTTGGTTTAATAATCCATTTATCTATTTGAACTATGTCTTCCAGAGTTATTTTTGAGACTTCGACCGAATCTCTTTCTTCTTTCTCATTTATATCAAGCAAGAGTTTTGCTATATTCATTTGGCTCAGTGTCTCAGCATTGCTCTCGCTATCAATGCCTAATAGATTTCCATCTATAGAATTGAAAGCCTCTTCACATGATTTCCTTACCTTCTTGGCTTGTTGTTTGCATTCTGATATGTTGCGCTCCCATTATTTCAACAAAACATTACCTCGGGTCTGTTCCGAAATGGAAAATCTGGAACTATTTCCTGATTCCCCGTTTATTGTAGCTATTACAGCCTCTTGAAATGTGACTCGAGCTACTCCAACTTCTCTCTCTCTCTGACAGATAAGTTTTCCAATACTTGATCAATAAGTAAGCAGTTGTCCCGAATCGTCTCTACCTTGGCAAGTAAACTTTGCTGGGCTACAGAAACTCTACTCTGAATCTCCATAGCTTGGGACTGGAATATCCCGATATTTATAACTTGGCTTTCGACGAATTCTAATCTAACCTGTAGCTTCCCTATCAAGTCTCTTTGTTGGCCTACCTGTATTTGGCTGGTCTGAGCTACGAGATCTGCTTGTTTGAGCTTAGCTTTGAGCAGCTCGATTTCCTTTTTATCGGCCATTCTTGCTTGTTCTATTCCCGTGTTCACCTGGTCTTTGGAAGCTTCCTCTGCTGTGGCTAGTTTAGCTTCTAATGTTTTGATGAGGTGATTTTTTTTCTTCAACTGATTTTTCAAAACCCCAACTGAATATTGGTTTTCCGTAGCTAACGCTCCTAATGTTCTGGCTATTTCTGTCGCAAACTCTTCTTTCTTCATATCTTTCCCGTCGGTCAACACCTTAAATTTTTTGGTCGTTGATCCTGCTTCTAGATAGAATTCTCTTTTTACCACAATTTTTCTCTTTTTATAAAAAAAGAACTCATTTGGAGGGAGCTCTTCCATACTTATAGGTCTTAATTCTTCATTGAAAATCCACCCTGCGCCTGTGGTCCCTTTAGTTGACTATAGGGGAGTAATAGAGGTGATGGGATTTCCGATCTGCTTAGATGATTGTCCTAGAGTGACAACTGGAGTCATCTTTTTTGGTGGATTGGGAGTCTTTACTTCTGGTTTCAGGCTCCCAATTTTCTCTTCCTTGTCCTGGTGTTCCTCTTGTCTGGGTGTTGAATCTTTGGAGCCTTCGGCTTTAGATTTCTGCACTTCTACGACCATTGGATTTTCACCCCATAATACTGGGGGAAGGCAACTCCGCCAATGTTCTTGGAATTTTAAAACTTTGGGCTTCTCTTCGGGCAACAAGGCCTGTATCCGAGCCAAAACCTCTGCATAAGATCTCGTACCTCGGAAAATGTCATCTGGGGGTGAATTCTCATGGTTGAATCTTTTAAGTCCGCAACTGGCTAAGTGATTACTTACGACCCTATGTGGATCGTGCTTCTTGAATTCGACATGAACCAATTTCAGATCTTCCAGGGTTGCTGCCTCAACTTTTGCATGCCCGAAATCTATCAAAGAATAAGTGTTCAAATGAATAGGGAATGGTGGCCATACCTTCTTCAAATATCCTTTAAGTTCTTTGCTTATGCCACCGAGTACGATTTGCCTGGTGATCTCACGGCAAGACAACTTATCGGGTATGAATAGAGGCAGGGCATGCGGAGGAACAGAGGCGCCAAAAACACTGAGGTATGAAAATTATGCTTCCACATACCAGTCGGCTACACTGCTCAAATTTACCGCGATGCTATCAGAGATCCGACGTGGTGGATGACCGAAGATAGTGACGTGCATAGGTACCATTACCCAATTAAAAATTTCATATATGAAATCTGAAGCTTTGTCTTCCCAAAGATTTGAATGGTAGATGTGGATAGGCTCGGTATTTGATGGAGCCCAACTCCATCTCATCAGGGGAAAAGGTGTTACGAAGCACACAACGTCCATGATATACACAAACATAAAGAATGAAGTAGTTTTCCCTCTTTCCCTCTGCGTTCGATATTCCGTAACCCGATTGGTCAAACTAGCAAACAATAGTTTAGCCCAGTCGAAAGAACAACCTTTGACGACTGTATGTATTAGAGGTACCCATTAGAGGAATAAAAGTGTGGTGTCCTCTCTCCCATATAATCTGCAGGTCATCATAGCTATATATTTAAATTGTGGTTCGAAAGAAGAGATCGAATATATACCATTACTGTCCGCCCTAAACTTCGCAGGGTGTGAAACCCAATCTTTGATTAAATCGGATAGGCTCTTATCGTATTGCACACATTCCTTCTGTTTAAAATCTTCCAAAAACTCTAGATTGTATGTGAAGTTTGACGCGGTTGGCAACTTGTACATAGCCTGTAATTGTTCTGGTTTGAAAGTCCCGATGGTGACCCCCTGCTCATTGACGATGGTTCTGGTTGGTATATTCACATGGTCTAATGCCCATCGGACCATATCGTAGTAAGGAAGTAGTTGTGGCTTGGCTGCTACTTTATGCATTTTAGCCTGGACGACGATCTTATATTTGGTGGCCATGTCGTCTTTCTCATTGTCGACGGAATCATCCGAACAGTCTATCAGTTTGGACTATAGAACCTCGGAAATATACGACCAAGTCCTGACAGAGTTGACACTTCGAGGTGAAGTATCAAAAACGTTGTCTGAACCTTGTCCTGAAATCTCAACACTCGCCTTAGACTCTTTTCGCGGGGCCATGACGGGGGATTCCGATTTAGCTCTTTTGCGATAAAAATATGTATACATACAGAAATCAGTTGTTGAGGAAAGTTTCTCTGCGTAAAACATAAATGATTTTTGTGACAACAAGTAAAAATATCTATATCTTCAACCATTTAAAACTTGGTCGTCCTTAGGAACAAAACGGTCAAATCATTCTTAAATATAAATTTAGCAATAAAAACCATATTCTTACTTGTCGATTCACCTCATTTCTAATTAATGTCATAAATTTCGGCGGTTCGTAACATAAGTTGGTGCAAGGAAAATTTGAAATTACCTCATAGACTGTGCATATTATTGGTCGTATTAAAACACTGATTACGTGGGCTTGGTTTAATTAATTAGGCTTTCTTAAACTTTAATCAATCTTTCGACGTTCGCCTTATCGGGAGTTTTCACTCTAACCCTTTGAGCCCCTAAAACCCGAGACTGCGATGATTAGATTGAGTTTAGCAAGAACATAATCAGGATTAAGTGTTTAATTAATCATGTTTTTATCTACATCGCGAGTTCACGACTCGAGGCTTTGAAGGTATAGCTTTTGAGGGAAAAACATGCCGAGTTGCAAATTCCCGACAGAGCTTAACCACAGCTAAACTTTTTACCTTTAACATTAAACCGGGTTAATAAAACAAGAGTCTCGTGGTTTCGACTATCGGGTCTATGACATCGAGGCTTTTGTAGTGAGAAAACGCCGAGACGCGAAATCCCGACGGTGCCTGACTGTGGTTTAGAAAAACTTTACTCTCGGTACTGACCCGGGTAAACTTTTAAAACTATTTCGCCATTTCGCTCCTCGGGGCTTGTAAACTATGTGATTTATAACTCTCGACATGCGACATCTCGAGGTATAAAAGGGGAGACTCGTTTAAGCGATTAAAAAATAAATCTTGCCTTAAGAGTATGATAACCATCGCTGCTTGCATGATGAAACTTATGAGATTTTGAAGAAAATAAAGGAAAAGATAAAAACCAACTTTCGACTTCAAGAATTAAGAAATAAAATTAAAAAAAAAGGCTAAAAAACAAAGGCGGCTCCAACTAGGGATCTCGTTTTCCTGCAAGACGGGAAGAACAGTAGACCATGTGCCTATATTGGGTAAATGGAGTCAATGGCTTTAATCTAGCGAACATGTTCCTAGGAAAAGGATACAGAGGGGGAAAGAGACCTCGTTTTTTACTTGTGAAAAGCTTTTCAAAACTCAGATACCTTTTAAACTTAGCTGTGGTCCCTTTCACGTCTTTCTCCTTCTCGTTACTGAATTCAGGTCTGCATTAAGACAATCAAAACAGTTCTAGGAGACCCAACAGATCTTGTGGCTATTGGCTTGCATCAAAAGAAACAAATTATATGTTTTTAATCAGGAAGACCTGTCCGAACTTGGGATGTAGATCGGGTTTTGAAAAAATTGGTTACCAGAGCAGAGTGATATTAATGTATAATAGCCTTACAGATATCTCAGATATTGCTTCACTACCAACGAGCCTGTTCAGTACCTCGATGAAGCTATCTGGCCCTTTTTACCGAATTTCCCGTCACCACTTCGAAATATATTTATGCATTTAAATACTGAGACGAGGGCAATCATTTATGAATTTCCTTTCATCGTCTTTTGGACTAGATGGGGGCAATCATTTCTGAATTTCCTTTCACCATCTGTCTTATAATTTTCTTTTTTAGAGTGTGAAGTGGGGGTAATCAATTTGTATGAGGGCTGATATCTGTGTAATATTTTGCATTATAGGTCTGTCAACTTACTTTGATTACTCGGTACCAACCTTCCCTTAACTTTCACAACACCTTCGTTCGCAGGGAAAAAGGGAAAAATTAGTTTTTGGGGTTTTCTATTTGAGCAAGCCTCAATCCTTTGAAACTGTTGAAGAACCTAGAAAAGTCAGGATCAACCTATGCATAACTTTTGTTTAGTAAGAGACTGAGGAGTTTTGTGAAGACCAGCTCACTTTCCACAATCTGCTTTGAAGCTTTCAAGGTTGAAACGTAATCTTTTCTTTTTATGTATGCAAACCCATAAAGATGTTGGTTTTTCAAAAAGGTAAATCTGAAAGCAGAAAGAAGGGTGACGGATAGAGACTTGTAGACTGAAAAACAGGGATCAAGAATTTCAAAACTGCTTTTGGGTTTTTCAGTATAATCGATTTGCGAAACTACAATATAATAATTGATTTCTTTGGAGATGCTTTACTTTGTGTGACTCATTTATTTCGTCTTACTTTTTCGTAAATTCCCAACCTTGGAATCTAGTATAAATAGATGTCCTTTTATTTATTGGTTCAGACGATATTACCGTATCTCATGAGGTCATCTTGGTTTCCTTTAAGGGCTCTTCAAAATAATTTTTTTTAGGAAATCTTATCTTTACCTTAGCATTTCAATTTCCTTTTAAAATGTCGAAAATCTTTTCCATCACTTGTTTAAGCCAATTTATTTCCCGATATACCATTTTCTGTTTATTCCTTCCACTCGTTTTGTTTACAGCCAGAATCCTGAAAAAGGGCAATATAAAAAGTATCAAGGTTTCCTTTTTTAAAGGTGTCGACTGTAAAAAATTCCGCATCTTTAATTCTAAAAAACAATTTTGACCAAGCTTTCTCATATTGAAAATAGAGCTACCTATGAAAATTTATGAAAGAAAGAGAAAAAGAAAATAGCATACGTAATGAAATATTGTATATGCATATATATGTAAAAATTATATATATATATATATATATATATATAT
>ML832559.1:14288-26595 GCA_009831015.1 Picea engelmannii
TTATTATTATTATTTGGTGACTGCTTATTTCATATAATGCTTCATATAATGCCCATTGACAGGGGCATTGAGGATTTCACCGTCTAGATTTTATAGTAGGAAATAATTTTTTCCTTCGAGAACTGAGACTCTGAATGGCCCATACCAAAGGTGATCGAATTTACTATGTTTCGCTGCTTCTTCCCTCCTTGCATCCCACCTTAATACTAAATCACCTGGGAGGAAATCTCTGTCCTTTGCCTTACGGTCGAATAATGCTTTCATGTCATCTTGGTACTTCTGCAACCTTTCATCTACTTCGACCCTATGCTGTTGAACCTCAATTAGCTGATTTATCTTTCTGGTGACATGATTAGGTTCTTCTTTCTGATCTTGCCATAATTTCATCATGGGAAGCGCTAGATTTATAGGTAACACTGCGTTTGTCCCATACACCATCTGAAAAGGGGAAATGCCGATAGACTTTTTAGTGCCTATGCGATTTGCCCACAAGGCGTATTTTAAATGCACATGCCAAAACTTTTTGTTTTCATCCAACACTTTCTTAATTATATTGATCAGGCTCTTGTTAGATGACTCAACTAGTCCATTTCCTTGGGGGTAATACGCTGTGGAATGGCCAAGAACAATATTATACTTTTGGCAGAAGATGATAATAGCCATAGATTTGAAGGCTTGGGCATTATCTGTGACTATCTTTCGGGGGCAGTCAAATCTAGACAAAATACTGTCTTCTAAGAAATCCACTACCACCGAGTCAGTTGCCCTTTTGGTTGGAATAGCTTCCACCCATTTAGTAAAGTAGTCTGTGGCAGTTAAGATCCACTTGTGTTGGGCACTAGAATGGGGATTAATGTCACCTATAAATTCTAGCCCCCATTGTTGAAAAGGGACTTCAATGTTGACCGGAACTAAAGGTAGCACAGGGAGTTTATGTTTGCCTGCAAATAGTTGACAAGGGTTATAGGCTCGAACCTTGGCGTTAACGTCTAAGAAGAGTTTTGGCCAATAATATCCAGCCCTCAGAATTTTATAAGCTGTGGCCCTCCAAGCGTGATGTCCCCCACACACTCCTTTGTGAAATTCCCTTATAACCCCTTCTGTTTCTGATTCAACTAAGTAGACTAACAAGAAACTGAGTGGGTCTTTCCAATTAGTTGATTCTCAGTAATACAATACTTAACTGCATGAAGATTTAAAGTCCTGGCTTTTGATGGTGATAGTTCACTCGGGCATTTTAGAGTCAACAGGTAGGATACTATGTTTCTGTACCAGTCTGATGATACGAACTTCTCTTCGATCTTAGTTGTATTTGTTTGTTCATCAAGCTCGTTTATGTTCATGTCTTCCTCACATTCCTGTAGGAAGTTTATACCCAGAGCTTTGAAATTCGATTCAGCCAAAATTTTGGTCAGGCCTTGTCCCTTTACCAGTTTAGTAGGTTTGATTTCCAGGTCAAATTCTTGAATCTTAGCAAGCCATCGTCCTCTTTTCCCATCGTTTTCTGGTTGTACCAAAATACCTTTGACAGAACTAGTAGGTACATATGGAACTAGCTTGGAGTGTAATACATATGTTCTAAATGCCTTCAGTGCTTTTACCATGGTGTACGCTTGCTTTTCTTTTATATCATATTTAAGTTCTGCATCTCTGAGGCTCTTGCTAAAAAAGGCGATCGGTTGCTCGAAACCTTCTTCATTCTTTTGGAGGAGCACTGCAGCAAGCGTGTGCTTGGAGGCAAATGAGAAAATAAGAAATTCTTTTAGGTAATCGGGGCTTGCCAACATAGGTGCCTCACTTATGACTTTCTTAATATGGGTGAATGATGCTTTTTCCTCTGTTGTCCACTTTACTTCACTGTTCTTTTTCAACATACCTGTGATCAATTTTACAATTTCAGCGAAATTTGGGATAAATCTTCGTAAAAGAATTATTTTTCCTAAGAAAGATTGAATTTCTTTTACATTTATAGGAATATTTATAGTGTCAATCGCTTCAACCCTCTTAGGATCAATCTTAATTCCATCCCTAGATACATTATGACCCAAAAGTTTACCTTCTTGCATGGCGAAGTGTGATTTCTTGGGATTTAAGGACAGACCAAACCTGCGACATTTTTCGAATGTCTGTTTAAGATGTATCAAATGCTCTTCGTCGGATTTAGAGAAAACCGTCAAATCATCGAGATAGATGACTACGAACTTATCTCTCTCACCGATGAAAGCGATGTCCATAGCACGTTGGAACGTGGCCCCTGCATTCATTAAACCAAAAGTCATTTTATCATACATAAATGTACCCCAAGGGGTAGTGAAAACTGTCTTTTCTTTATCTTGTTCATTCATGGAAATTTGATTATACCCGGAGAAACCGTCAATCATAGACATTCTGTTCGCTCCAACTACCTTTTCTAACACGTGATCCATTTTAGGCAGCCGGTATTTGTCCTTGAGAGAAGACTTATTTAGGTTTCTAAAATCCACGCACAATCTAATTTCCCCACTCTTTTTTCTGACCGGGACCAGGTTTTCTACCTAGTCAGAATATCTCAGAGGTACTATTATTTTCGCCTCTAAAAGATTCTTCACTTCTCTTTCGACCACAGGCAATAAAATGGGGTTGATTTGCCTAAGATTTTATCTAAAGGGTTTGACCCCAGGCTTTAGAGGTATCTTGTGATTGATTACAGTAGTGTCATAGGTTCTTAACTCGTCGTAAGACTAGGTGAAAACGTCTTTAAATTGTCTGAGTAGGTCCTTATACTTGCCTTTTATTTCAGGAGGAAGGAGTTTAGATATTTTTACCATCCTGGATTCTTCTTTGGTTCCTATGTCACAGTCTTCAACTTCTTCTGGTTGGGGTTGTAAGGTGGATTTTACAGGTATGTCGTTTTGATCAAACAGTCTTTCTAGAGGTATCAGTCCTTTCAGAATCTAGTTATTTTTTAGGACCATCATGCGATGATTTGCAATTTTTTCTTGGAAATCTTGAGGGTCCTCCCCTTCTTGCATGATCCATATATGACCATTCTGATTTTATTGATCTGTGTGAGTTTCGGAAAAATTGCCTACTGCTTCAAGAAACTTCTTAATTTGTTCATCATCCTCAAAAAGCTTCTAGTGTTGGATATTATCCGGTATAGATGGTCTGTGTCTTACCTCTATGTGATACTTCAATTTAAAGGTTGTAGGAGGAGCGAAAGTTGAAGCTGCTTTAGCTAATGCACCAGCCTGCAAGTTTTTTGTGCGTGGGATGAAATGGATATTTACAGACGAGAAAAAGTTTTCCATTAGATCCCAGGCACAATTTCTGTACAATCTTAACCTTGAGTGCTTGGCCTGGTATTGTCTATTTATCTGTTTGACTATCAACTCCACATCTCCATATACCTCTAGGTTTTTTATGTTTAGCTTTCTGGCAGCCTCCAGTCCCAGGACTAAGGCCTCATAATCGCATACATTGTTAGTATAATCTATATCCCATTGAAGTCTGTAAGAGAAGGGGACAACAAAATTTTCTTCGAGTGCCACAAACAACACTCCTGTACCAGCTCCTTCGTATGACAGGGCACCATCAAAAAACATTTTCCAAATACTGGTGGAACACATATCTCCGGTCATGTTACCTGGCTCTTCTTGACCTACATCATTTTCCTTTGTGTAACTATCTAAACCATCGTCGAAGGATAAGATACAATTTTCTAAATCTTGATCTGCAATGTAAATAGGGAAATTGTTTGGATTTTGAGGGTCGCTTACTGTGTATGCTAACCTCGTCTCCCCATATAACCGAGTAAGTTGCCCACCAAACACAGGAATTGTAGCGTACATCATATCCAGTTGAAGAGAACCCCCAAGCTTGGCTCCCCATGACCTAGATAACAGTAAGCCGTACTTGGGGGGAATGTCAACGATAACTACATCCATCAAAACACTTTTAACCGGGACTTGTGCAAGGGTGAATACTAAATCCTTTATCATTCCCATGCATTTAAATCTTCTCGAATCAAAAGAGTAGAGATCTCTGTAAGGTCTAGTGATCTCAAGGCCCAGTTTGTCCATAATAATTTTAGGCATCACGTTATGTGAAGCCCCAGAGTCTAACATGCAGTTATGCAACAGTTGATCATGTACGTTTAGGGTGATATAAAAGGGAGCAACAATGTATCTGGCTCCTTCAAAATGTGGACCAAAAGTGATACTGGGCTTATCATCTTCCAAATTTAAAACGTCAGATTGGCTTTCTAGCTCCGAAACGCCTATCACTTTGGTAATGTGTTTTCGATAAGATGGGTTTTCGCTAGCTCCACTAGAGGAATTGGTATCTTAATTTTATTTATCTCATTTTTGAAACTGAAAACTCCACTAACCTTGAATGTTTCTCTAGTTAAGACTTCCGAATCCTTTTTCTCCAACTTATTTGTCTGGACAGACTTATTACTCATGATCTTGGTCAAAGGTTTATTGGTATTAGCTGCTTCGTTTTCGTTTGTTTGGGTCTCAACCTTCTTCACTTAGGGATCTTGCGCATTTACCACTTTCACTTTGCTACTAGGTAACGCGGTTTCTAGGGCAGGCTCATAAGTTTGACCTCTTGGGAGAATTTTCTTAGGTTGAGCAGTTGAAACGGGCTTGTTCTTAGATCTCAAGTTGTACCTAGGTTGGGCCTCAACCATTATCATATCGGTAACTTCTTGATAGCTACAAAGGTCAGTATCATCTCTGTCTTCACCTTTAATATATGGTTGTTGAGTGTTCAGGGACTTTTCGTAATCCTCTTTAGTGTTCAAAATCTATCAAAGAATAAGTGTTCAAACGAATAGGGAATGGTGGCCATACCTTCTTCGAATATCCTTTAAGTTCTTTGCTTACGCCATCGAGTACGGTTTGCCTAGTGATATCATGACAAGATAACTTATCGGGTATGAATAGAGGAAGGGCATGCGGAGGAACAGAGGCGTCGAAAACCCTGAGGTATGAAAATTCTGCTTCCACGTACCAGTCGGCTACACTGCTCAAATTTACCATGATGCTATCAGAGATCCGGGGTGGCGGATGACCGAAGATAGTGACGTGCATAGGTACCATTACCCAATTTAAAGTTTCATATATGAAATCTGAAGCTTTGTCTTCCCAAATATTTGAATGGTAGATGTGGATAGGCTCGGTCTCTGATGGAGCCCAACTCCAACTCATCAAGGGAAAAGGTGTTACGAAGCACACGATGTCCATGATATACGCAGACATAAAGAATGAAGCAATTTTCCCACTTTCCCTCTGCGTTCGATATTCCGTAACCCGACTGGTCAAACTATCAGACAATAGTTTAGCCCAGTCGAAAGAACAACCTTCAGCGACTGTATGTATTAGAGGTACCCACTGGAGGAAGAAATGTGTGGTGTCCTCTCTCCCATATAATCTGCAGGTCATCATAGCTATATATTTAAACTATGGTTCCAAAGAAGAGATCAAATTGATACCATTACTATCCGCCGTGAACTTCGCAGGGTGTGAAACCCAATCTTTGATTAAATCGGATAGACTCTTATCGTATTGCACACATTCCTTCTATTTAAAATCTTCCAGAAACTTTGCATTGTATGTGAAGTTTGACGCGATTGGCAACTTGTACATAGCCTGTATTTTTTCTGGTCTGAAAGTCCCGATGGTGACCCCCTGCTCATTGACGATGGTTCTGGTTGGTATATTCCCATGGTCTAATGCCCACCGGACCATATCGTAGTAAGGAAGTAGTTGTGGCCTGGCCGCTACTTTATGCATTTCAGCCTGGACGACGATCTTATATTTGGTGGCCATGTCGTCTTTCTCATTGTCGCCGGAATCATCCTAACAATCTATCAGTTCGGACTGTAGAACCTCGGAAATACACGACCATGTCCTGACAGAGTTGACACTTCGAGGTGAAGTATCAGAAACGTTGTCTGAACCTTGTCCTGAAATCTCAACACTCGCCTTAGACACTTTTCGTAGGGCCATGACGGGGGATTCCGATTTATCTCTTCTGCGATAAAAATATGTATACATACAAAAATCAGTTGCCGAGGAAAGTTTCTCCGCGTAAAACAAAAATGAGTTATGTGAAAACAAGTAAAAAGATCTATATCTTCAACCATTTAAAACTTGGTCGTCCTTAGGAATAGAACGGTCAAATCATTCTTAAATATAAATTTAGCAATAAAAACCATATCCTTACTTGTCGATTCGCCTCATTTCTAATTAATGTAATAAATTTCGGCGGTTCGTAACATAAGTTGGTGTAAGGAAAATTTGAAATTACCTTGTAGACTGTGCATATTATTGGTCGTATTAAAACACTGATTATGCGGGCTTGGTTTAATTAATTAGGCTTTCTTAAACTTTAATCAATCTTTCGGCATTCGCCTTATCGAGAGTTTTCACTCTAACCCTTCTAGCCCCTAAAACCCGAGACTGTGATGATTAGATTGATTTTAGCAAGAACGCAATCAGGATTAAGTGTTTAATTAATCACGTTTTTATTTACATCACGAGTTCATGACTCGGGGCTTTGAAGGTATAGATTTTGAGGGAAAAACATGACGAGTTGCGAATTCCCGACAGAGCTTAACCACGACTAAAATTTTTACCTTTAACATTAACCCGGGTTTATAAAACAAGAATCTCGCGGTTTCGGCTATCGGGGCTATGATGATGAGGATTTTGTAGTGAGAAAACGTCGAGACGCGAAAGAACGACAGTGCCTGACTGTGGTTTAGAAAAACTTTAATCTTGGTATTGACCCGGGTAAAATTTTAAAACTATTTCGCTGTTTTGCTCCTCGGGGCTTGTAAACCATGTGATTTATAACTCCCGACATGCGACATCCCTAGGTATAAAAGGGGAGACTCATTTAAACGATTAAAAAATAAATCTTGCCTTAAGAGTATGATAACCATCGCTGCTTGCGTGATGAAACTTCTGAGCTTTTGGGGAAAATAAAGGAAAAGATAAAAACCAACTTTCGACTTCAAGAATTAAGAAATAAAAAAAAAAAAAAAAAAGGCTAAAAAACAAAGGCGGCTCCAACACCACCAACTTTAAATGGTGAGCACAGGAAGGGAGAAGAGGCCAAGGTCAGGCTATTGGAAATGAATAAATATTTCCAGCTGCATGATTACCCCTCCTAGGTAGAAGCTAGAATTCCCACCTACCACTTGCAAGGAAAGAAAACCATGTGGTGGGTTCAACTTAAGCAAGCCAAAACCTTTATGAGAAGAGGAATTCATGGAGGTAGTTCAAAGGATATTTCCAAGAGAAATATTTGTCTAAGCATTACTATGAAAGGAAGATGAAAGAGTTATTTGAAGTCAAGTTGGGAACCATGAAAATGGAGGAATATGAGAAGAGGTTCTTTGAATTTTTGAAGTATGTTGACTTCATCAAGGATGAGAAGGTTAAAATCCAAAGGTTTCGAATTGGGTTACCCTCCTTCTACAATGAAAATATACAATATGATAACCCCAAGACTTTGGAGGAGACCATAAAGAGACAAAAACATCTTTTTGAGCAAAGCAAAGGAGGGCCAGTATTCCAAAAGGATTGGGATGACAAGATGAAGGGGAAAAAAGATCAAAGGAAAAAAGGTTTTAAGCCACCATTTTTCAGGAATAAATCTCAATTAAATCAACAAGGTCAGTCAACCTAAAATGAGCACAAGACTACATAATAATTTGGGAAGAGGCCAAGGAAGCATCATGTACAATCTTGGGGATGTGAGGGAAATCACTTATATAGGGACTGCCCTCACAAAGGAGAAATAATGAGGACTATACACAACATTAGAAGGATGAAACAATGGAATATATGGGAGGAAACATACTAGCATTTATGCATCCTTGGACAACATGCAAACAAAATATCAATCCCCCATGATTGAAGTGGAAGGTAAGATTGATGACTAGCCCATAACAATTTTAATTGATTATGGAGCTAGCCATAGTTACATAAATGCTAACATTGTTGAAAGATTCCACTTGCAAAGGGGCAAGCATAATAAATCTTGGGTAGTTCAATTAGTCACATGATCTAAGAGAAAGATCATTGAGTTGGTTAAATATTGTCAAATAGACATGAATGGACTCAACACAAAGGTAGATGTAAATATCATACCATTGGGTTCATATGATTGTCTAATTGGCATGGATTGGTTGGAAAAGCACCATGCTATCCTAGATTGTTACAACATGAAAATTAAATGTCTTGATGAATAAGGGAAGTAAGGCAAGATTCAAGGAATTCAAGATTTGTAGATGTTAGAGAAATTTCAGCTATGTAGTTGAAGAAGAGTTTAAAAAATGGATGTCATACTTTTGCATCCCACATGGAAGAGGAAGCCAAAGATAAAGTGAAAATCATTGAACTTTATCATGTATTAAATGATTTTGAGGATGTTTTTAGAGAAATTCAAGGATTGCCACTAAAGAGAGACATTGATTTCTCTATTGTTTTGGTGCCAGGAGTTGCCCCAGTGTCCAAGACACCTTACATAACGGTCACACCAGAGCCGAAAGAGTTGCAAATGAAGCTTGAAGAATTGTTAAAGAAGGGGTATATACACCCAAGTGTGTCACCTTGGGGAGCCCCAATTATTTTTGTGAAGAAGAAAGATGGAACCTTAAGGCTGTGTATTGATTTCAAACAACTTAATAAGGTCACCATAAAGAACAAGTATCATTTTCCAAGAATTGATGATCTATTTGATTAGTTGAAGGGAGCAAAGATATTTTCCAATATTGACTTGAGATCATGCTATCATCAAGTAAGAATAAAAGAAGAAGACATCAACAAGACAAGATTCAGGACAATATATGAACATTATGAATTCATGGTAGTTCTATTTGGACTATCAAATGCCCCAATAGTCTTTATGTGTTTGATGAATGGAGTGTTCAGGGAGTACTTGGACACATTTATAATTGTGTTCCTAGATGATATACTCGTCTACTCTAAGAAGGAAGAGGAACATGAACAACATTTGAGAATGGTGTTGCAAGTTTTAAGAGAGCATACATTGTATGTTAAGCTAAGTAAGTGCATCTATTATCAAAAGAAGATTCACTACTTGGGGCATATAATTTCAGCAATATGGATGGAAGTTGATCCTGAGAAGACATAGGCCATTAGAGGAGGGCTAGCGCCAAAGAATGTGATAGAGTTCATATCATTCATGGGTCTTTCTCGTTATTACCGAAGATTCATAAAAGGTTTTTCAAAGATTGCAAGTCTAATCACTTCTTTGCAAAAGAAGGGAGTGAAGTTCGAATGGACTCCCAAGTGTGAAGAAAACTTTCAAATATTGAAGGAAATATTGACAAGTGCACCAATATTGAAGATTGCAGATCCAAAAGAAGATTTTTTTGTGTGCACCAATGCATACAAGGAAGGACTTTGTGGAGTTATCAGTCAAAAAGATCATGTGGTATGCTATGAATCCAAAAAACTAAAAGAGCGTGAAAGAAATTATGCCACCCATAATCTAGAGTTAGCAACAATTGTGCATGCATTAAAAATGTGGAGACATTACCTTATGGGTAATAAATCCGAGCTAAGGATAGACCACTGTGGTCTGAATCATTTGTTTGGACAACCAACACTAAATGCCAGACAAACTAGATGGATTTATGAGTGAATATGAATTTGAAATTAAGCATATAAAGGACAAGGAAAATCAAGTGGCCGACGCACTCAACATGAGGGAACATGAGAAGCCTATTGAAGCCATTAGCATGTACAAGACATATTTGAAAGACAAAATTGTTGCAACAACAAATTCAAATCAACATTATCTAAAAACAAAAGAGATATCACAACAAGGTAATTTTCAGCATAAATCTAATTCTTATGAGTTGAAAGAAGATGTGATTCTCATGTACAAAAGAAAGGTATATGTGCTAAATTCAAGTAAGCTAAAAAGTGCAGTTATGAAAGAAATGCATAATGTTCCATATTCCGGGCACCTAGGATATTGGAAGACAATTGCAGTTGTAAGAAGCCAATACTTTTGGCCAGGAATGAAAAAGGAAGTGAATTACATAGACAGATGTCTAGAATGACAAAAGGTAAAGATAGAGCATAGAAATCCAACAAGTTTGTTACAACCATTTCCAATTCCGAATGGAATTGGGAAGTAGTTACAATTGATTTTATTACTAAACTTCCCAGAAAAGTGAAACAACATGATTCCATCATGGTGGTGGCGGCTTACTTCTGTATAAAAACAGAGTGTATATACCCAATGTCCGAGATTTGAAGCTGGCAATTCTGAAAGAAATGCATAACGTGGCTTATGCTGGGCATCTCAGGTATCAAAAGACTGTGGCAGCAGTAAAAAACCATTACTTTTGGCTGGGACTGAAGAAATAAATTGCTGAATACATCGCCAGATGTATGGAGTGCCAAAGAGTTAAGGTTGAGCATAGGCACCCAACAGGGTTGCTGCAGCCTTTACCCATTCCTGAGTGGAAATGGGATGTGGTAACAATGGATTTTATCACCAGACTACCTAGAACAAGAAAGCAACATGATTCAATCATGGTGGTGGTGGACAAGATTACTAAAGCTGCCCATTTTATTCCATTGAAAACCACCCACAGAGCAGTTGATGTTGGTGATATCTTTTTAAAGGAAGTTGCACGCTTGCACAAAATTCCTAATACAATTGTGTCTGATAGGGACCCGAAATTCACCTCGAATTTCTGGAAGGGATTGTTCAAAGGATTCAGAACGAATCTGAACTTTAGTACAACGTATCATCCAGAGTCTGATGGGCAGATGGAGAGGGTGAATAGGGTAATAGAAGACATATTGAGAATGTATGTGATGGATAAACCATCAAGGTGGGAAGACTCCCTGCATTTGGTAGAATTCGCCTACAATAAAGGGTATCATACATCGTTGAAGATGAGCCCATTCGAAGCACTTTATGGGAGAAAGTGAAACACTCCAGTAAGCTGGGATAATCGAGTTGATAGAGCAGTAGTTGGGCCTGAGCTACTCAAAGAGATGGAAGATCAAATGATAAAAATCAAACAGAATCTAAACGCTGCCCAGGACAGACAGAAAAGTTACACTGATAGTAACATAAGCCACAGTGAATTCAAAGTGGGTGACCACGTTTTCTTGAAAGTGAAAGCTAACAAGAGTTCCCTAAAATTGGGAAGTTGCACCAAGTTGGCAGCAAGATTTTGTGGGCCATTTGAGATCCTGGAAAGGATTGGGCCAGTTGGATACATGCTTGCATTACCTGCATCTATGACTGTACATAATGTGTTTCATGTTTCACTGCTAAAGAAATATGTACCTGATCCTAATCATGTTATCGATTGGAATGTGATTCAGGTGGAACTAGAAGGTGTCCTGCAAGTGCATCCTGTGCGTAGATTGGACAGGAAAAGAAAACAGCTCTAATCAAGCTATATAACTTGTAAAGGTCCAGTGGACCTGGTACGGTCCCGAGGACGCGAACTGGGAGCATGAAGATGTTATGCGGAAAGAGTACCCACATCTTTTTGAAAATTTTGAAAAATTTGCAAAGACAGTGTAAGTTGCATTGAGGGCAATGCAGAAATAAGGGGAGGGGGATTGTTGTGTCCCCAAGGCCGAGCCCTTTTGTAAATCATGTTATGAAAGGAATTGTAATTATGTTTTATAGGCTAGTGAGCCAAGTTTTTATAAGCTAGTGGCTTATGTGTTTATTAGGCCAGGGAGCCTAAGTGTTGAAGGCCAGGATCTTGCTGCTGTATATGTAATCATGTAGAACATTTAATAAAATTTTCAACACTGCCAGGTGCAGACCGACCAATGGAATATTGCAGTAATAACAGAAAACAAAATAATGCAATTTCTGAAATTTAGTTGTTGTAGTCATAAGTTTTTACTGTATTTAACATTTACCTGAGGCACTACGGGTGCCTTTCCACGGTCACCCTGGAGAGATGTATCGGGTGATTTTCTACCACGGTCACCCTGGACAGATGTTGAAACAATAAATCAATCAATAAAAGTTAGGAAATTTACCTGTAACATTAAGAAAATGAAATATTGCAGTAATAACCGAAAAAAAAATAATGAAATTTATGAAATTTAGTTGTTGTAGTCATAATTTTTTACTGTATTTAACATTTACCCGCTGAGGCGAAGTGGGTGTCTTTCCACGGTCACCCTCTCCATCTATTCGATTTAAGTTGTAATCGATCAACAACTCTTCACCTGGAACTATTGTTTTTGTTGCACATACAAATATACAATTTCCTTCACGTGCCTCAAATATG
>ML832561.1:18203-44551 GCA_009831015.1 Picea engelmannii
AAACTAAAACTAAGTTTATATGGTAATTACAAACAAATTAAAAAAATGAATAAATTTAGTTATTGTGAACTATACAATAGCTAAAATTTGGTTATAGTTAATTTTTCTTTTAAGAAGACAAGTTTTTATTATGATTATAAACAAATGTTTCATTATAATGATATGCTTCATTGTTTCATTATAATCATTTTAGAATAACTAAAATTTGATTATTGTTAAAAATATATTTTAATAAGGTAATTTCTTATGATTATAAAAAAATGTTTCATTATAATGATATGTTTACATAGTGAGATGTTATATGTGGTGATTTTATAATAATACTAATAACAATAATAATGAAATATTATTTTATTTACATCAATATTTAAATTAGTTTTTTTAATTATTATTGACCAAATTTTAATATATTGTTTAACTTAAAATTTATTATTAGATATTAAAAAATAGTTGTGCAACATAATAAATTTAAAATATAAATTTCAAAAAGAAAAATATCATATTCATTGTATGTAAGTTATCTTTTAGCCACTACCAATTATCATTTCTTATATGTGCACAATAAATGATAATGATCATTTATTATATGTGCACAAGAATTTAAAATTTTCATTATTATTTTTAACTCTTGCCTCTTAACTCTATATTAACCCAGCTTACATGGAAAACATCATTAATGGAGAAATATAAATAAACCTTCACTAGATACACCTCTAACTTATTGTGATGTGGCATATGGTTTTGTTATTTTATATTTTTCTTAGGAGGCCCATTTTAGGCCAAACTCTCCTCCAATGGGCCTATCATAGTGAGATGCTCTCAGATGTCATTCGTAAGTACCCCACCTATGACAAAGAAATGTATTCCATTGTACAAGCCTACTGCCAATGGAAGAAATACATTCTAGGGAAAGGGACAGTCATCCATACAAATCACAAGCCTCTATAGTTCATGAAGACACAAGCAAAATTGTAGAATGTTCGTCGTCAAAAGTGGTCCACTTACTTGCAGCAGTTTAACATCAACATTAAGTATAATAGAGGGAGCACCAATCATTTTGTTGACTATCTCAGACGACCTCCAGTTGCAACATTAACCACAGTTCTCGACTCTTGCGGGCATGGGACCTCTGAGTGGTCCCAACTCTATGAAAACAATCCTAAGTCCTAACTTCGCTACGACCTACTAGATGTTGGGAACAAGCATGGTCATTGCCAACTTCCATATTAAGGATGGATTTCTATGTCATCTCATCCATATATGCATTCTTTCAAGTGAGAGTGCAAAGATGATTTGGGAAGCCGACTATAGCTGGGTGGCAAGACACTTTGGCATGGAAAAGATAGTGGAAGTACTACATAAGTATTTTTATTGGTCAAACCTTCGACGAGATGTTAGTAAGTATATCAAATCATGCATTGCATGTTCCATTGTCAATACAACCATTAAAAAACAAGGATTGTACACCCCTGTTCCTACTCTTGAAGGGCCCTAGGAATATATCTCGAGGGACTACATATTAGATATCCCCTCCATCAAGCATGGAAATGACTGTGTATTCATGGTTTTTGATCGATTCTCTAGGATGGTCATTCTGACTACCTGCAAGAAGAGTATCATAGAATATCCCACCACCAATCTCTTATTCGATCATGTATAGGTAAACTTTGGACTCCCACAGACCATGATATCATATCGATATAGTAGATTTTTTAGCACATTATGGTCGAGTCCATGGTCATTGTTGGACACCAAGATCACCAAATACACTAGCTTCCACCCTCAGACTGATGGATAGATAGAGGTCATCAATATGATGATATTGCATCTCTTGCACATGTACAACTCCAACAATCCATGCACATGGGATGAGAGCCTTCCTTATGTCCAACAAAACTACAACAGAGCACTCCATAGCTCCACCCACCACAACCCTTTTCAAGTGGGCCTTGGTTTTCAACAATTGGGCCCCATTGATGTAACACTTCCCCTTGAATCCACACAGGAATAATATTTCCATGCTCAATGTGAGGGCGACAAGGAAACCAAATTCATTGAATAGATTCAGAACATCCGCCAATGGGTCCATAATATATTGTAGAAATCCAATGCTAAGTACAAGCAACGTCGTGATCAACATCGGATTCCCCACATGTTTTAGGTAGGCGAGAAGGTTTGGTTGCATTTGCAAAAAGAGAACCTTGCAGGACCCTACCGAAAGATGCTTCCACTTTTCTATCGACCTTACACAATCACGAAGGTTGTGGGAGATAATGATTTTGAGTTAAGTATTCCCCCCTTCCTTGGATTACACCCAATATTTAATGTGGACCTCCTTTGGCCATATTTTCCACCACTACTAGACACATCAAAGGTGGTAGAGAAGATGACACCTACAAAGCACAACCATAAATGCATGGAACATAAAACCATTGATCAAATCATGGATACACATGTTAAGGGCACCCACCAACAGAATATCCAACTCTATTGGGTTGTTAAAAAATGATAGCTACTACGCCAAGGCAAGTGGCTCACCAAGCATCGAGTTCAGTAGAAGTTTCCCCATTTGATGGGGGCACTAAATGAAATGGAGACCATTTATTCCTAAGGGGGGAGGACTGATCCAGGTGGACATCGTTGGCCACCCACCTGTTCCACTAGTTCAACATATAGTTTCCATTTTGGTAGTTTTTCTACATTTTTTCAGGTGCCAAACTTCTGGGGTCATTTTGAGTCCCTAAAAGATGTTTTTTTGACGTGGAAGAATCCAATATATTCCAATGACCATATTGGGATATTAGGAATGTCTATTCCTCATCTATTCCTTTCTGACAAGGTATCAAGTGCCCAAAACGGAGATAGTATGAAAAGTTTACGCCCTAGAGAAGTTGACATATCAACTACCCCCATGAGGGCTCACAAATCTTTTGGTGTTTCATCTTCCAAGGTTAAGGTTTTGGATGTTTATGGTTTTCTCATTTATGCTTTATGTTAAAAATTCCTTGAAAGCCTCATTGCAATAATATTCTTATGAATGTGACTAGCTATCACATCTCTTCTGAGAGATAAGCTACCACCATTCTAGCAAGTTCATTTCACTATGTATTTTAGTTTACAGTCTCTGCATATTTTAGTATTTAATATAAATTGAGTATTATTGTATTCATGTGTTTCTATTTTTTTTCTATGTTTCATTTTGTTCCCTTGTAAATATGAATCAATGGTATCAGAGCCAGGTCATGGTATCAAGGTATCAGGCATTGGGACTCAAAATGGTCAAACCTTTGGAAGATCATCCTCATCATCCTCACCAACCTCGATGACCACCCATGGTGGAGGAACAAAGAGACAAAGGAGAAAGATATCCTATTAATCTATTTCTAGTGGAAGTCCTCGCAAAACAAGGGAACATGATTATGGATCTATTTTCCCAAATCCTTCAAAAATTGTCAACAAAAATAGAGGCATCTTTGTCAAGAAGCCACTTTGGAGGAATCTCCCCCTTCAAGGTACAAGTTAATTTTGAGATTCTTGTATTTTAAGGTCAGATAGATGTGGATGCTTTGAAAAACGGGTTAACTCTACTAGAAGGTTATTTATGTCCACAATTTTTCCAATAGGGAAAAGATCACCTTTGTGCTCCTTAAGGCAGTCCCCCATGTCAAACATTAGTGGGAGACTTACTGTGAGAAAAAATCCACAAAGGAGTCTAGAATATTTGGGGTCGATCCCACTTGGGACTTTTTAATGGATGTCATCAAGGAACAATATTACCCTATTGAAAACTACGATGACCAGTACACGAGATGGACTACACTCTATCAAGAGAGGGACCAAATAGTGTCAGAGTTCAAAACTACCTTCCATACCTTGAGCACCAGGTTGGGTATCTGATACTTTGAGTGACATCTGGTTCTAAAATACTATGGGGCCCTACACAGGTACATCCAAACACAAATAGAGTTTCTAGACATCTCATCATTGGGAGTCACTTATCGATATCCTGTCAAAATCAAGCAAAAATCTAAGCAGAGGAATAAGAAAGAGTTTGGATATGTGAATGCATCACAACAAAATTTGGGAAAACAAAACCCCAACACATAGAAAAAAGGACAAAGCAAAGATTGACAACTATAGGACAACCATTCTAAGACAAAAACAAGGAAGGGTGATGGAAAGATGAAGAAAGAAACTGGGAAGTGGTACAAATTCCATAAAATACCTTGACACAATGATGATGAATTTCGCTCGAAGTAGTCATTGGTGGTCGAGATGAAATCCTCAGAGTCAGATCTAGGCTCTGACTCTTATTCAAAGATAGACAAGTTGAAGTGGATCATTGATGTAGAACCCAGTGCCACGGTCTCTACCACCAAGATCCAACCAAACAATCCAAAAGAGTCAGAGGAAGGTGAGCACCTTTTTCACTTGCAGATGTGGGTGAAAGGTGATCCACTACATTTCATTGTTGATAGCGAAAGAAAAAATAACCTCATCTCAGTAGAGGTTGTGAAGTGTTTGGAGTTGTCGACAACATCACATATTGAAGCCCTTCACCAATTCCTTTATGGTTGTATATCTAGATGACATTCTTATCTTCAACAAGAGTTGGGCACAACACTTGCAACTCTTTCAACATGCCCTCCACACTCTGCGATAACACAAGTTATATGTTAAACTAGAGAAATTATCCTTTGGCATGAACAAGTTCCAATACCTTGAATACATTATAGATGAGCATGTTGTGTATGCCGATCTATCCAGGATCCAAGTTATTCATGATTGGCCAGCCCCGATGTTAGGAATCAGAAATGTCACATTTATATCCTCTTTTCCCTTCACCATTCCTTACATTTCATCGTCCCATTAACCTTCCATCATACCATTTTCATAAATACATTTGGGTTTCACATTATTATTTTCCACTTTATTCATTTTAATATTATAAGTGAATTATGATTAAATATTAGAAAATTAACATATTTTCATTATATCTCAAGGTTGGATGAATTTTACGATGTGTACAGGTATATCTGAAGATTTCAACAAAGTCAAATATTACCACCTAGCCTCAAATTCGAATTTCATTTTCAAGCTTTGAAGATTTGAAGAATATTTGGGACAATCATTCAAGCATATTCAAAGGAGAAGATCATGGAGATTTTGATGGCATATCTTATCCAATATTTGTGAGAGATGTGTGGAGGATTTGAAGGGATCATATCTTGTAATAATAGGAAAGTGGTTGAGAGAATAGTGGATCTGTAATTATGAGACTCTTATCTTATATTCAAGACTCTCATGTATAAAAGAGAGTGTTCTCTCTTCATTTGGGGAGTGAGAGATAAGATATTAGACCTAGATTAGCTTGAAGTCTTAGAAGCGGATTCTTAGCTTTAATTTGTATTCTTTCATTTGTCATGCTTTCATGATTTGTCATTTGATTCTTGTAATATAATTTGAAATTGATTTATTGTGTGAGCTCACATATGTCTTTGTGTCATTCAACTCTTCACATGTTGTAATGCTTTCCTAGATTAATTTCCTACTTTCCTAGTTAGTATTTCAATGTTTTCCTAGCTTAATTTCATTTCAGCAATTTAGATTAAATTACTTCTACTTCAGTCCTGCATATATAGTGTGTGTATAATGTGTGTGTTTCGTAAGCCTACGAACATCGGATTGACAAATTAAATAGTTGGGCAAGTACTACAACAGAATTAAAATGACAATATTTTCGCCTAACATTTTGGCGTCGTTGTCGGAGAAGCACGAGGGATTGAAGTTTAGTTTGAATTTTCATGCAAGAATGATTAGTCATGCTCCTAACTCTAAGGTGGCATACGGGTAAGGGCATGTAGGGAGTGTTTCAATTCCTGCAAGCGTAAGTGTAGATTTCAATTCTTGCATGTGTTGGTAAGGGGTCATAGCAGCTACTTGAGTGGAGACTCCTCATGTTCTCCCTGCCAATGTATTCCTAAATCTGAGGTAAGACGTCGACCTCATTTGGGACAAAGCATGTAGAGTGTGACTTTCAATTTATGCAAATTCAACTCTAGCAATTTCAATTTCTGCAATTTCAGTTTTTGCAACTATGAAGAGGTTTTCATGTGTTTCGACAAGTGTGATTTTCAGTTTTTTTTATTTTGATTTGGGTGTTGTAAGAACCTCTTTTTCAATATGAGTTTAATCTTGGAACAACTCACTCAGATCCTTGCAAAAGTCAGGATCTCCTCTTCTCACGAAGAAGAGATATTGACAGCAGCCATGAGCTTAATTACTTCCCTAACAACGAATGAGGAATCAATATTCGAGGGATATTGTACATTTAATGAAGAACAATTATGCGAGCAAGAGATCCAGGAGGACAATGAGGAGCTGCAGCACGATCTGAAGGAGGGAAATTATGCCTACGAAATCTTTATCGAGAAATGGTTCCAGGTAAGTACTCATTTAGATAAATTTCGTTTTTATTTTTATTTAGTTAGTTTTCCGTTACAGCAAAAAAAATTGTTTATTCTTGGAAATTTCCATTTTTCATTCGAAAAATTGTCATTGAACCTATTGTTTTTACTACTACATGAGTGGCTACATTGGATATTTGACTATACGTAACTGATTTTTAATTTCTAATTAATATAGAGTAGGTAGGTTTTCATTTTCAGTTTTTACTTTCATTTTCAGTTTTTCTTTCACCTAGAATACGTATGCTCTCCTCTGCGCTTCATGCGATCGAGCATATCAGAAAATAGGGATGATTTGGACTAATTTCAAGAATGAATAAAAAAATATGTTTTGCAATATGCCTAATCAATTCTATCATTAATTTGCAATTCATTTTGCTCCATTTGCTAAAAAAAAAAAGGTATTTATTTAATTTTACATTTTTCAGGTTTAGTTTTTATTAGGAACTATTAAAAAACTAATAATAAAAAAAAAAAAATTGTATTCATCCTGGACCTGCAAGTATAAAAACACAGATGAATAAAAACAAATTCAAATTTTACATGTTGTTACAGAGAAAATTTTACATACTATTACAACAAAATTTTACATGTTGATACAATGACGTTTTTTTTGTTGTAACAGTGATTGAACAGTGTCATGCCTGCGCTCTTCTCATTTTTAACTTCTCGGTTTGGGTTATTTTTTGTTTGAACCACCATCTTTCCGCCTTATCTGAACAAAACCTGCAACAATAAAACAACATGATCATGATAATTTTTTAAGTCTCCACATCGATTAGATCTACGCATTTAAGGTGCATTGTCGGGCTCATGCCAAGAAAAAAATAAATGATAATTAAGCTGAAAATGTGATTGGGATTGATTGAATTGCATTTACACAAACACTTAGATTTGTTTCTGCATAGTTGATTTATCCTTGGCTTGAATTGTAACAATGCAATGAGTTTTGATGCCCATCAAATCAGCTTTGGCCTACTGCAACACCAAATCAATCAATGATTAATCCCAATACATGAGAATTTGAGTGTGACAATGAAAAAAATTAATTAATTTTGTATATTTCAAAAAGATGGGATTTGCGTTCAATTTGGGCTTCATATAAAAAATTAAATACCAAGCAAGAAATATGGGAAGGTCTGTAGTTGTTACGATTTCTCGAATCAAAAATATATATTTTGAGTATCAAAATCACAATTGTTAGTCGGAGATAATGAAACCAAATTACATAAGTCTCATTGTCCCATAACTATTTTGAAATATCGATTGGCTTTCCTAAATTTTCTGCCCATCAACATGCTTTATTGAGATTAAAATATTACTCCATTGCTTATTCGACAGATCCTTCTACTATTTGGCTGCGGATTTTTCTCCATCATTCCTCAAAATCTGAATGGTGAATAATGAAACTATCCTCAAATGAGGAACGAGGAAAAATGTTTGTTGTGCATGCTATTTGAAAGTAATTATTGCCGAGATTTACTCAGATTAATCTTGACTAATTGACATAGAGCTCATTCCCAAGGTCCCCTCATTATGAATGCTCTGAGAATTTCTCTTTTTCTTTGGAATGTCATCCTTGGAGAGCACGATGTTAGCATGATTCTTCATGTCTCGTTCTCAATTTGAAATTGACTGTCAATTAATGTCAATTAGAAGACGGTCGACTTCGGGTGACATTTATGAACAAACCGTGATGAATTTTACAAATCCGGCACATCGGTTTTGTGCAGAAAGGTCTTATTTAGTTGACTCGCGAGCGGTTTTTGAAAATTCTACTTGGTTTGAGAGCAGTTTTGATTTTTCATAACATGAGGAAGCCAGATTTCGGGATGGCCGATTTTCCAAACATGGCAGAATGGACCAATTTGGATGACTGAATTTTCATAGCATATCTCTACTCTCGGCATCCATGATCAATGTGTTTTTTTAGGCAATGTATTACTCTATTCAGGATCGACTTTTGCGTTTTCTTACAGGTTGATATTTGTCACAGAGAATTGTATGCTTTGAAGGTTCAATATATTTGATGATGTACAAGACTTTAGTGATAGCAGCAACTGGTTATTATGCACATTGGAAAATTTGGTACAGCCAACACAATACTTTTGTGTGTTGTTTTCCTTTAGCATGTGTATTATTAGAATAAAATAACAATCATAAAAAATAAAAATAAAATTATAAAAATAACGAAAAAAAAAAACAAATTCATTAAATCGAAAAAAATTGCAATTGGACATTTCATCATTTCTGAAAACGATATCAAAACAATGTTTTAAGATTCACGATATTTGTTTTCTTAAGTCACTTTTGCAAAAATCGGCGGATGAAATAAGCACGCAACTATAACAGATATAACGTGTTTTATTTCTTCTTGAAATTTTCTCTGCCGCATTCGTACTTCTTTTTGCATGCTATGTTTTTTGAACTTCTCACAAGTTTTCACGCAGGAATTTGTACTATTTTTTTCAGGTTCACGTCCAATTGCATTCCATGACAAAGTGAGCTTCAAGAATCACCACATTTTTCAGAAAAAAACATGTTTGTTAACAGTTTGAAGGAGTCGGTATTCATTATACATTTCATGATGTATGTTGTTACACATGTATTTTACATGATGTTACACCTGTATTACATGTTGTTACACATGTATTTTACATGTTGTTACTCCTATATTTGTAACATGTAGTTATTGCACTTATTCATAGACCATTTTGTGTCATGACATGCTTACCTATTACTCCTATTACTCCTTGACAATACATTGATCGTCCGTGTGTTGAAGCCATCTCATATTGCCTTATCCATCATGACTTCGCACATCCCTATCTTTTTGAGTCGCATACATCGCTTCCTTATTTTTCAGATCTTTTTCCTTGTCAATAAAACTAGTCAAGTTCCCCTTCCATGATCACATTGCCTCGATTTCCTTGTTATAAACTCTGTTGCTACTGAGATATTTACATCTATAGTCCTACCAATCTTTTTATAAACTCATGTTGACTGATGTGGGATTCCTTAATGCCCTCCTTTCAACAGTCTAGCCCCATCGACCTTGACACCTTATTTGGGATAGAGTTTAGAGTTCATTTTGAGTACCTTGAGGCTTGCATGCCTTAATGGAAAGTTCTCTCACTGACAATCATGGGAATATATTAATGTCCCTTGATCGTTAGATCTTGCATGTGGCTCGACATCAACCCATCTATTCACACTTTGCAAGATGTACTCAGGTACCTTGGCACTCATTGACGTCACTGGTGAGTTTGTCTCACAATGGTTAACGACATTCATCAAAGGTCGGTAATCCAATTATTTCTCTTCATGCTCGACACCGACACATTCATTCACATGATTAGAATTGTACCATCGGTTTGTAGTGGGTGAACACTATACACTTTTTCATGATCCCCTCAGCAGTTGCAACAACTTGACTTCAGATCTATTAGAGTACCACAACTCCAGATTCTCTGCCTTCCACATTTCTCATGATTCAGCAGTAGCAGTTCAGATTTCTTCACTTCCCATGATCCAGTTACATCTTTATTAGCATTAGTAGTTCCATTTTCATGATCCTGCAGCAGTGACATCTTCCATGCTCCAGCGCCATCTGTTGCATCTCTTTTGTCACCTAAATGAGAAAAACAAAGGTGCTTACAAGCTTAGTTGGGTTAGCTATGCAAGACATCAGTGAAGGAAAGGGTTAGAAAAATAAACATAAGAGACTAAGCTAAGAATTAAACCAAGAAAGGAAAGAACAACTAAACTATTGAGCATAAGGACATAAGAACAAGAAACCAATAAGACTCATGTCACCAATGGAAATGATTGTATTAGTGAAAAAGAAAACACTAAGAAGAAATAGGACTTTGGGTCCCTTCTTCCTCCAAGGGAGGGCTCATGGACCCCCACAATTGAGCTCTTCTTACAACTTTGAAACTTGAAAGAGAAGGTGAAAGATTCGCAAGCTAATCCACTCAAAGGATGAGGTGGATTGCCCAAATGAAATGATGCTAGTATGCTCTTGATGAGAAAAGAGGATTCCCCAAGAGAATAGCAGCAGCATAACCTTGCAAATGAATTCCTTGAAAATGTAGTGCACCCATGGCCTTGTTTTATAGTACCACTTTGAGGTATTATGCAACCATATTTTAGTGTGAAAAGGGGTTGTTTAGGGCATTTTTAGGTCTTTGACCAGCCACCCAGTCGGATCCAGCTGAGATTTGGATGTCAAATCAACTTGGAAGATGAACCAGAAGTGGGTGGGAGGCCGACTAATCTCATAAATGTGTCGTTCTCATGTGTGCGTGGATTTTAGTGACCACAGTCGTGCATTGTGCACATGTGCATTTTTCTTGCATTTCTGAATGGCGCATGTGCGCGCACGCCCTGTGCAGTCATAACACACTTTGATTTTATAACTGGTTGTATAGTTTTGGACCTTTTGGAAATGTTTTTTTGGTAATTTTGGTCCATGGATGAACTCATAGCTGTTTGAAGATGTTGGATTCCTATAACCATTTGCAGACGAAATTTCAGTGATAACAAATGCCCCCTGATGGATGAGGTTAGGAGCATACGTATAGCCGAAATTCATCAATGTTTCTTCTACTGAGAGTGTTGTTGTAAGAAAGAGCGATAGTGAGAGTATCAAGAGTGACCCGTTGGAGGGAGAAGGGAACCTGTAGGACCCAACCTTCCGTAAGGTATGTAAAATAAATTGTGTACAAATGAGGTGGGCATGCCCCATGCTCGTGTCATGTAACTCAACAAGAAGGATGTTGTATAGTAACTGAAACTATGTGTTGATGTAGACAACTGCAGTGCCCTCGGGGGCAGTTTTGATAAAGGTAGAGCACCATTCTGAGGAGGAACATACTCTGAACAGTAGGCAATGACACCTGTAAGAAGTATCACGGATTCTGTAGGCATTGACAGCCCAACCAAGTTCATAGGTCTTCGAAAAATATATAAGAAACAACTGCAATAGTTGCAAAGTAAGACCCACCGTAACATGAGAAAGTGTTGAAGTCGAATGTTATGGGGGTCAACGACAGCAAGGAGAAATTATGGTTCTCCATGTGCCATCCGAGACCTCTCATTAGAAGGGAAAATGAGAGTCATGATACTATTGCCCTTCTGGAAACTGTGCTGATGTCGACAAAAGGGGGACGCGACTCCAAGAAGCAAAGGGCTTCGTGAAATCTACTAGGTGAGGTTAGGAACTGAGGAGGTACATGGATGAATTCAATATGTGTGGAGACTCAAGACTGCCCTTGGTTGGGGGTATATGTGAAGTATAAGTGGCCGCAACCATTCAACTAGGTCGAGTGTCAAGGGGACAACAAGACGTGGGATAAGTTGTGCCAGAGGAGAGACAAAGTGAACAAAATCAGAGAGAAGAGGTAGGTGGCCTATGGGATACTCGGAGTATATCGATGATTTCAATAGGAGTAGATGTTAAAGAATGCCCCAACCAAGGGAAACATGGGTTGCGTTTTCCAGGAAGGTAGCCAAAGGTCACGACAAAAAGCTATGTAACATGCTGAAAATAATAGCTTAATTTCAAAAAGAATTAAAAAATTTGTGGGGCTAATAATGCAGATACAGAAACAGGTGCCCCAGTGTAGGATGGCTTGGCCTGGGGATGGCGCAAGTTGGTGCGAAAAAGAAAGTGGAGAGTGGGGGGCCCGTAGGCTGGTTTCTATAGTAGGGTAATGTATGGAGGGCAATCTTAGGATGGGCGAAATGGATGGTAAATGATGTTATGAAAGTGTAGTCAAGATAATCTGTGAGAAAGTGCCCTGGGAGTCCAGTGGGTAGGCTAGAAAAATGAGAAGAAGGAATATGTGGTTGATTTGTGACACGATGTAAGACTATCGGGACTCCCATTCCTAAAGGGTTGAAAACAACATGAGTGTCAAAGTGCCAAGGGGTCTATGAATGGGACAACTCATGTGGAGGAGAGTGCTATTGGGTGACAGTACCAAAAATGCAATGGAGGTGGCGGTACTGTAGAGCCAGATATGGGGACCCTAAAGGAAAATTTCAGAGGGTGTGACTGGAGATGCAATTGAGATTCAGAGGGAATGATTACATGCCAGTGTTGATTATATACATGAAGGGGTTGCGTTGATGTATGATGACCAAGTACCTGCACACATGAAAATCAAATACCTAACGTGAACAATATCTGAAGAGAATCGAACATACAAGCATTTATTTGATAATTTTGAACATGAGCATGTGTACCTGGACGGGGTATGGAGAAAATGGCTCCCTGGGGGCTAAGGATGAAAAGTGGCATGGGGACTGTCTTGATGTAGAGGACGGGGTACTGACCTCGTGGCTGAAGACGGATCGAAAAATGGACACCTGGAGCTCCCGGAATGGGGTCTAGAAGTTGGGCAAAAAGGACTATATATAGTTGTAGGGCCCACATTGCCACCTCATTTGTACCTGTTGTCAGAGTGATTGGACGAGAGATATTCAGAGGAGATTTGGAGATTCCAAGAGAATGAGGCAATTGATCCAGGACCAACGAGCTTCAAGTTAGTGGTCTTATCATCCTACATAGAATTAGGTTTTCTATTTGTGGGCAGGGCCTATACGGAGGGTCATACAGGGAGTTTTGTGGGTGTGGGCCCCCCAGTGCACAGGCGAACAGAAATAGGCGCGCATGGGTGTGCGCCTGTTATCTGGATATCCATGCATAGGTGCACCCTAAGGGGGGGAAAAGGTGCCCATGGTATGCGCGCCTATTAGCTAAACAGTTGCACCTGGGTGCACAGTTGTGCTATGATGCGTGCATGTGTTCGTGACAGGGGCGCATGAAGGCACCTCTATATGGCCGATAGGCGTGCATAGATGTGCGCATGTGGGATGAATAGGCGTCCATGTGTGAGCGCCTTTGGGGTGAATAGGCGCGCATGTGTGTGCGCCTATGGGGTGAACAGGCGCACACATGTGTGCACCTGTGGGTTTAAATAGTCGCACCTTTGGGGCAAGGATGATGGGTGAAAATTTATCTTTTTTGGAGATTCTTAATCTGTACATGTTCAATATGGCTGATCTAGGACCAGATTATGTGGTTGCAAGTGATCATTGGGATGATGTCGGTTCACTGGTGAGAGAGAGATTGGTCACAGCTTAGGGAGGTCATGGCTATTGAGGAGCCAGCGGTTCGTGCCACTTTGGCAACTTATGGGCTACTGAAGTTCTTTGAGTGTCCTTTGATACGGGCCTAGGAGTACCTCCTACAGTTTTTGATATGGATGTGGAGTCCAGATCTGCATTGTTTTATGGTGCGGGGTGAGTAGCTAGCCTTCACTATGGTGGAGGATGTGTATTTTCTGACTGGGCTTCCTTTTCGGGGAACGCCCTTGCCAGTGGAGCCCATGTTACCTGGGGACGGACAGTTGGATACCTTAGGCCAGAGGTATTGTTCGAGAGATGAATTTATGTCAGGCTCCATGGTGAGTATCGGGGCTATGGATGTTTTGGTTCATCGATGTGTAGCAGCAATGGTTGTGAGGTTTTATGGGTCTCTTGCGACTCAGCGGATTAGTGGTGGTCAGCTGAGGATTATGGGGAGGGAATTGGTAGGAGAGAATTTTTCCTGGGGCTTGATGTTGCATGGAAAGATGGTAGGGCAGCTTGACAGGTGTCAAATTGTAGACTCAGGGGACTTTGCCTTTGGGTCCATCTTGGTGGCATGGTTTTTGGAGAGGGTGTCGATGTTGTGTCCTAGAGTTTTATTGGGCACACCTAGTACGCGAGAGCCGCGACTGATGCGGTGGTCGCGTATTTTGATTCGCCATGGTGGTGGGGAGGGTGGCCATTTTTTCATGGTCGAGGCTGAACAAGTGTGGCGGAAGATGCCGCAGATCATACTACAGTATCCATACTGTGGGGTTGACTTCTGGGGTGATCCGGATATGGTGTTACCTCCGGGAGAGGTTTTTGACGACCGAGGTATGTTTGTGATTTGTTTGATATGTTGATATTTGAGATAGTCTGACCTATGTATTATGTATAGATGGATGTTGATGCTATCCTTTGTCTATTTGTATGTGCAGATGTGGGACCTCGCGGGCATGAGGTTGAGTTGGTGAGGGTTCCAGGGAGGCCTCCATGGGGGGAGTCGCGGGTGGGGGAGAAACAATAGCATGAGGATGTTGAGGCGAGACCAGCTGGCGAGGAGAGAGCAGCTAGGAGGCGTCGTTTCGACGACCTTGGTGCAGGGCCATCTCATGCTCCTTCGGCTGAGGCCGGGGCAGATTTTGAGGATATTCACCGCCGCTTGGAAGCGGTGCTACAGGGAGTGCCTGAGGGCATGTGGTCGTGCATCCAGGACGAGGGCGTCCTGGAGAAGTGTGTGGGAGTTCCGTTGATGTGGTGGACCGTGGTTTGACGAGCAACAATAGCAGGTGTTGTGATGACCAGGCGGTTACCTCTAGGTCCGGAGGGACCGATAGTGGGTGGGGCACCACCGCCTGAAGAAGGGCCAAGAGGTGGTGCTCTAGAGGCACCATGAGTGTCTCTCTGTGTATTTTTGTATATTATATATAAGCTGGTGAGCCCATTTTGGTGTAGTGACACCAGTTTTGTACCAAGGCGCTTCACTGGCCTGTGGATTTTGTATATGATGTATTCTATGTGTATGTAAACGTTTTGATGGCACTGTTGACCAACATTTATATATATACGAATATACATTTTTTGGGGTCTTTGTGATGTTCACATGTGTCTGAGAATTGTTTTAATGTTATGTATGATGTCTAATCTATATTCTATGAGAGACTTTTGATGGTTTATGTGTGTGTAAAGGTGTCTTGGTGTGATATATGCCAATCGAGTATAATGTTAGCTAGGTTATCTATAATTTGATTAAATTGTCTTGGAATATGTGTAAATGTAATGAAATCAAAATGTTGAGATAAAAGTCTAACTTGCAAGTATTTGCGAAAGAGGCAAGGATCGTGGACACGGTACACATTGTTGAGTTGGAGGATGACTAGTTGGGAGTCAAGTAAGATGCTAAGGTGACAAATACGATGATGGTTAGCATCGGCGAAGAGGCCAATGACGACAGTGTACTCGGCTTGGTTGTTGGTTGCTGAACCCAAACATATGTCGCTAGAGTTGAGCAATTCATGTGAGGGGGAATAGAGGGCCCAAGTTGCTGAAGCGAGATTTTGTGTCCAACGGTTGGTGTCGTCGGCATAACCGATGTGGTAGGCCAGTGGAGGAAGCATATGCCAATAACACAAATGATAGTTTAGACGTGAGGGATGGAAAAAAGATTAAAAACACTATAAAAGAAATAACCTAATGTAGAATGGCTACGGCGTAAAATTTCTTTAAGTATAACCCGTTGATGGGTTCTTTGAGAGAGAGGCCCTTGGGAGAATCCAGGATGTGTGCGCCTTTGGTGAGGTAGTGTTGGATAATGTAGGGGCCATGCCACAGTGACTCTAATTTTCCATGACCGAGGGTATCGTGAGCGATATCGTAAGCAACAACGAGGTCTCCTTCGTGAAATGAACGAAGGTTGACATGGTGATCAAAGGTGGCCTTTGACCGTTTTTTGGCTGCCTCATTGTTCTATAATGAAGATTGGCGATCTTCATCCAGGGACTCTAAGTTCATCAAACGCTGCTCCATTGGAGCAGTGTCAGGTAATAGCTCAATTGCAGTGCATAAGGTGGGAATTTCTCACTCGATAGGAAGAGTGGCCTCGACCCCGTGGACTAGATGAAATGGTGTGAAACCAGTGGTCATTTTCACAGTCGTACGGTAAGCCCATAGCGTGGAAAATAACATATGATGTCAATTGGTCTTATGTTTGTTAACCGTGTGCTGTAACATGGTTTCGAGGACCTTGTTAACTACTTCAACCTGTCTGTTGGACTGAGGGTAATATGGTGAGGCAAACTCATGGGAGAATCCTAACCAGGATGAGGGTTCAACGAAAATCTCATTCTCAAAATGTTTCCCATGATCAGAGACTAGTTGGAATGGTACTCCAAAGTGGGATATAATGTGATTAAAGAAAAAACGTGTTGCGGTGTCATCAATGTTGTTGAAGGTAGGCATAGCTTCAACCCACTTTGTGAAGTAATCAACTGAGACAACGATCTATTTTTGTCCATTACTAGATGGTGGGTTACAAGTCATGAAGTCGATGCCCCATTTACAAAAGGGGCCTGCAGTAATGACTAGGTGGAGAAGAGAAGGTGGTTCTCATGCTTTGTTGGAATAAAGTTGACATTTATCGCATCGCTTCACGGCATGAGTGCAATCATGAAACAATGTAGGCCAAAAGTAACCTATTGCGGATGATTTTCTGAGCAGTGGACATCCCCGAGAGATGGCCCCCACACACGCTACTATGGCAGTTGTTCAAGACTCTATCGACCTTGTCAATAGTTAAGCATCAAAGGAGTATGGTGTCGACCCCTCGCTGATATAAGATATCTCCGATGAGGAGATAGAGGGGGGGCTGGTGGTGAATACGACAGTGATCATATCGTGAGAGGTGGTTACCAAACTTTTTGGTTCGGAGGTAGAGGAGGAGGTCGTTGTACCAAGGATCATCCAAAGTGATGTAAAAGAGATGTTCATCGGGGAAGTCGGTATTGACGGGGGCACTAGTAGTATAGGAGGGGAAGGTTGTGACAAGTTCAGTGAGGACGAGAGCTTTGTTTCTCTTAGGTGTTGAAAATTCAATATCGTACTCCTGAAGGATAACGATCCATCGGGAAAATTTGCCATTAATTTTTCGACGACTGAGCAACTATTGCATGGGGTTGGAATCCGCTATGACTTTGGTTGTGCGAAGCAGAATGTAATGGTGCAATTTCTGAACTTCAAGGACGACTGCAAGGGCTAGTTTCTCTTCATGATTATACTTCAAGGGTGGCCCTCAGAGATTTTTACTAATGTAGTAAATGGCATGCTCGCGATCATCATCACCGATTTGAATGAGAACTCCTGCTACTGAGACAGCTGATGCTGATATGTAGAGGATATAGTCGCGATTATAGTCAGGCGAACTAATTAAAGGGGAATTGGAGAGTGCCATTTTAAGATCGTCGAACGCTTTTTTGGCATGTTCATCCCAGTGGAATGGGATGTCGTCGCGTAGTAAGTGAAGGAAACCATGTGCTCGAGTGGCATAGTCTAGGACAAATCGCCTTAAAAAGTTAGCTTTTCCTTGTAGGCTCTGGAGTTGGCGTAAATTCCAGGGGGGGGTGGAATTTATGTGATGACCTGGACTTTGAGGGGTTCCATGGTAATACCACTTTGGGAAACGATGAATCCAAGGAGGTGCCCGACAGTGACACAGAATACACACTTGAGGGGGTTGAAGCAGATGTTGTACTAACGACACCATTGGAAGATGATCCGTAAATCATCAAGATGTTGGGTACATTTTATGGATCGAGTTGTGAGGTCGTCCAAGTATGTGAGGATGAGATGAGCTAGATCATGAAAAATTTATGTCATAGCCCGTTGGAAAGTTGCGCCAGCGTTTTTTAGGCTAAAAGGCATGACACGATATGCAAAAGTACCACAAGGGGTGGTGAATGTGGTTTTGTATTGATCGGCTGGGTGGATTTGGATTTGGTTATAGCCAGAGAAACCATCCATGAAGGATAAAGCCTCGTGGCCTGCGCAATCGTCGATAATTTGATTGATGAAAGGTGTTGGAAAGTTGTCTTTGGGACATGCATGATTGAGATCGCGAAAGTCCGTGCATACACAGATAGTGCCCTATTTTTTGTTAATGGGTATAGGGTTGGAAACCCATGAGATATAGGCTATGGGGTAGATGAACCCAGCCACACGTAATTTGTCAATCTCAGCTTTGATAGTCGCATCTTTGGATGGGTGTAGTGGTCGTTGTTTTTGAAGGACCGGTGTGATATCAGGCCAGGTATTGATGCAATGTTCGACAATAGAGGGATCAAGGTCAGACATCTTTGTGTATGACCAGGAAAAAATATCCTGATATTCTTGGAAGAGGGCTTTGTAGGCGGTGATTTCTTGAGGAGTGCATGTAGCGCCAATGGTGATTTCCTCTACAGCTCCATTTTTTATGGAAATATCGATTTTGATGGTGGGGGAGATGTTGGCCATATTGCCTTATTCAAAAGTATCAGGGGTCGGGATGGGGTTGTTGAACCAGTCGATATGCCCTGATGGGAAAAAATCCTTGGTTTTGACTGCGTATATGGGGTGTTGGTTAGGAGGCGTGAAGGCTTCTTATGGAAAGAAGATCACTTTGTGGTGTAGCGCATCCCATGGGTAGTTGGGGTGGTTAATTCCTCGATTATGTCCTCGTCATAGTGGAATTGGCGGGAGTACAAGGGATCTAAAAGAGTGATATCGATGACTGTTGTCGTGTGGTTATTTTTTGGCGGTGAAGAAGCAGGGGAAATGACGCAATGAGATTGCGATGGTTCACTCGACATAAACCAAATATTGAGAAACTGAGGATTATTAGTGGTAGTTGGGTGTAAAATTTATGTGGGGAAATTAACGGGGGAATTGGGGGGATTTGGGGGTAAATCCTTGTATATGTCATCCAAGAACCATGGAGGAATAGGGAGTGCTTATGGTTTAGGAGAAATAATGTGAAGAATCTCAAGTGATGTAAGGTTAATCATTGATTCTATAGGGGGTGCAGGGGTTTGAATCAGGGTCATTTGGCATTGCCTGTATTCAATGATCATAGGACATTGATATGTAAAATGATCTAAGGATTTGCATAGGGAGCAAGGGCATCTCATGCGTTCGTTGACTGAAGTCATGACATAGTGGATGTCAGTGATGTTTGGTGGGAATGATGTAGTTGGACTGGGTTCGTGTTGGAAGCTTTGGCGTACTGCTACTAATGTATGTCAGAATTGAGGTAGCGTTGGGCAATGCTGTGTATAATGGCCATATTATGAACATATGGTGCAAGCGAATTTGGTTTACAGCCCTTTGCTACTTGCATTAGGGGAGGTAGCGACAATACTTGCTAAAGTGACCAATGGT
Source organism: Picea engelmannii (assembly GCA_009831015.1). Lineage (NCBI taxonomy): Eukaryota > Viridiplantae > Streptophyta > Pinopsida > Pinales > Pinaceae > Picea > Picea engelmannii. Next base: position 37,718 of record ML832561.1, read on the forward strand.
GATGGTGTTTGATTGAGTTGAATCGGGTTACGTAACTCGGGTAGAGATGGCCATTTGTTGGTGGGGTGTCCATATTTCTCACATAGCATGCACAGAGGTTGGATGCGTGGGGGAAGTGGAGTTGTGGACTCCTTCTTCTTTCACCTACCCCCAGTTGTGGCAAGGAGGTTAGTGAGTGGGGGTGTAGAGGGTATGGTGGGAGTGAGTATGGGAATCTGCATTGGGATTCCTTCTATTTGGGGGGGAAGGGATGGTTGAGGAACCATCTCTGGTGGATGTAAATACCAAAATGGGATTGACAACACCATATTAGGGAGAGTAAGTGTTGCGGCCACTTGGAAAGCTTGTATGCCTGGTGGAGGGTAAAAGAAGGGGATTTGAGTAATGGCTTGGGGAACTGTGGTGAAGGATGAAGGAGCGGTGGTGCACCATGGTAATTTCCTAACAATGATGGGTCTTTGAAAATTCCAAGCCCCATTTCAATGAGTGGGTATGCTTCAGGATTAGTGTGGACAAGGGGGAGAATGTTATCGATGTTGGTAGAAGGGTTAGGCTCATAATGTGAAACTCGGTCAATTGTAATGATCTTCCCGTTATGGGGGAACATCATGGTTTGAAAGAAGGAAGAGGCAACTGCCTTCATAGAATACATGTAGCTACGACCGAACGAGATATTATAATCAAGTGGGGCATCGATAACTTCAATGTCAATGAGAATGGTCTTGCCCCCGAGTTCTACAGGGACGTTTTGGAAGAGCCCTTCAGGAGAAGATGGTCGTCCATCATAAGCTCTTAAGGTAATGGCAGATGGTATGAGTTATGGGGAACCAAGTTTTAGCCATATAGACTTGGACATGATACATGTGGATGCACCTTCATCTATGATGCACCAATGAACTGTAATGTTCCGAATTTTAACGGGGATTTGAAAAGCGATAAGAGCGGGGAGGCAAGGTTCTCCATCGTCGAGATCAAATGTGATGAGTTGGGTATCCGCGGGGTCTACTGCCCCCAAGGCAAAAAGTAATGACTTTCGTTGAGTGGGACAAGTTTGAAGTACTTCTAAGACTGGCATGGCAACCAGGGACTATGCTAAGTCGTCGACCAAACTGTAATTATGAGCCACCCTAGCCTGCGGGTTGTGGACATTCCTGCGCAATGGGATGTGAGGGATGCGAAGAGGTGTTTCTGTGTTAGGGCAAGGAATCACCAATGGGGGTCTTGTTGGTGTTGGGATTGTTTTTGGGGAAATGGGAGGAGACTCAGTGGGTGCACGGTATTGACAACTACGTGTCTGTAGAAGGACTTCTTCCTCACTAGTGAGGAGGATAGTGCGATCTGCGGTATTGTTCGGGTTGAGATATTGTCCCAACTGTGGTGGGTAGGCTGCATGTCATGTTGGGTGTTCATCACACCCTGGTGCGGAATGGGATTCTGTAGCACGGTTGGGGGAGGTTGTTGTACGTATTGTTGTGGGGCCTGCTGAGGGGCAGGCGGTGCTGGAGGATGTGGTCCATTTCCTGAGTCTGTCACTCGTTTAAAATCAACGATTTGGGGGAAATGATGAGTATAATGATAGAACTCACCGCAAAGGGAACAAGGCAAGTTGGTTCGAAGATTATTGTTATTTTTCCCTTGATTTCTATTGTTATTGCCCCCCTGGGGGTTCTGATTCACTTGGTTCTGGTTGCCCCAAGTAGGTTGGTTCTGTTGGGGGTGATTCTCGCCTTGACTTGGGTTGTTATTGTTCCTATTTTTTCCTTTCTTTTTGTCATTATTCTACTGATGGGTCAAATTTTCCATATTCAGCTGTTCAAAATTCTGATATTGCTGAATGGGAGAGGGTTGAACAAAATTCACCCCAGCGTGAGGATGTCCTTGTGGTGGAGCCATGGGTGGTGGAGGACTAGGAAATGGAAAGTACGGATTCTGTGGGGGTAATGATCTGTAAGGTACATAGGAAGGCATGGCTCTTTCGCTAGTACTTAGAGTATAAGCTGAGGTAGAGGGAGTAATAGAACTTGTTTGGATTGGTGGGTGTATTGTGGGTGTTGGTGGTAGTCCACTGATGGGTGGAGGAAGGGCAACAGGATATGGTTGTTGATAAGGGGGTGGGGGATAATAAGGAGTTCCTCCATATGCCGACAAATATTGAGATGTGCCATACATTGGTGGTTGTTGGGGTTGCGGATTGTAGTGCATGGTATTACCAATCAATCCATCTGTTGAATGAGACATCCCAGGTTTGTCTTGGCCAAATGGCACGGGTTTTGGGAGATCATGAAGTATTGTGTATAAGTACCCTCATTGTGAATAGATGAGTTCATATTGTTGAGACTTACTGATGGCTTCTTATTTTGATTGAGGGAAGGTGGAAGCCACATCTTTACCAAGGAGAGAGACAAGTGATCTGAGAAACCAATCAAGACATTGTTGTTTGGTGGTTTCTGCTTTGCACAAACTACGTCGTCGATGCCACTCATGAATGTGATCAGCGATATGTGTGGCTGAGGTTTGTTTAAAATTATAAAGTAGTTCAATACCATTGTCATGGTGGATTGGTAATTGGAAGAAGGTCAAAAATGCTTTGGCGAAGGACTCAAAAGTCGCATGGGACCCCGATTTTTCATATACATACCATTTGGCTGATGGGCCAGTGAGTGTGCATTGAAATAATTGTAATTGGATGGAATCATCCATAATGTTGTTGGAAGAGCACCATAAGTGGAAAGTCATGACATGGTTGGCAGGGTTATCTCCTACCTTTCCTTCAAACTTGGGGATATCTGAAGGTAGTTTGGTAGCCATTGCAAGCCATGTGGGGTCATGTAATATAGGATCATTTGTGAGTTTGCTTAGATATGGTATGTTGAGAGAGGCCAGGTATGGCATCTGGAGTGGTGGTGGAGGGTTAGTTCTAGCCATGGTATGAGTGGTTTGTGAACTTGACCCTTGGGGGGGACTAGGTGGGTTTGAACTTCCCCTGTGAGAGGAAGTTGCCCCCCCGCTTCCATGAAAAGGAGAGCGAGTGGACGGTAGACCTTGGGAATTGAACCCAAGTAAGGTGGAACCAAGAAAAGATGATCCTAAGACAGTGGCACTCACTGGAGTGTGAGAAGGTGGTGTCGATGAGGTGGCAAGACTAGGAACTCCCCCTAGAATAGGAGGGAGGTTTAGCAAGCATCTAGAATGAAGGGGGTTTTATGGGTCCCCTATGATGTCCGACTAGATAAGTGGATGTGTGCGAATGGTGGTGAGAGTAAAATAAACAAGAGCCTTTATTTGCAATTTTTTGAACTTTATACAATATATATATCTAAATCAAATGTAATAAAAAATGCATCATACATAAAGTGTTTTGATAAAGAAGAATGTATGTGGATAAATGGTTTTGTCTGCGTGGGGAAACAAAGAAAACAAATGCTTGTGTCCTAAAAAACGTAATGTCCTTCCTCTCAAAATAGCACTGGACCTTCCAATAGTACTCGACAGTGGGGTTTGAAGCCACCGGAAGAGAAACTAGTGAAGGATGAAGCAATCAGTTATAATGAGGGGTAGAGGGGGCATATCCTGAAAGAACTAGCGATATTTCCCAATAGCCACACAAAATCCTACCAAGGTGCAATTGCAGCCCACAATTGCCACCTAGGTAGATATCCTAAAATTTGGTCACTAGGTACCTCGGTCAAAGTGTGGCATTTAGATTTTTGGCCTAAGAAATGGGTCACGGGCTGGATCCCATCCAAGAAGTGGGTGCCTCAAGGGGGGATCCACAGAACAACCGGACCTCGGCCTTCAACCCTTCATGGGTATCTTCCTGCCTTATGGTGTTAGGAACACTTGACTTGGAGGATTTGCAGTTCCCTATTTGACAACTTCTATTGTTTTGACAATGTGAGAACTAGATAACGGGGAGTTATTTGGATGCCTATCCCCGAAATCCTACCTAGACTAAAAGATTTTTTTTGGCACCTCTTGTGGAGGGAAACTTAGTGAGTTTTTAGAAAAAATTTAGATGTGGTTGTTTGAGAGATCGAGGGTGTGAGCCAATCTCGTTGAAATTAAATGGGAGTGGATATTTTCGTCAAGAAAATGGTGGGGTGTTTCGGAATCCCATTGGAGGAAACTTACTTTGACCTCCACATTTCGAGATGAAAACTATGTGAGTGATAAGTGACTTTTGTGTGTGACTAAGTGAAAGTGTGCCAATGTTTTAATGAATTAGGTGTCACCTTGCTGCATGTGGACTTCACTTGGTCCTTACAAGTGTTGATTACCTAATTAACTAAATGCCTTTGGTACAACCTTGCGTAATTCAAAAGTCCTTAGGAAACTAGCATGTGGACATGTGGGTCCATTACTATTTATTTAACTCCCTATTGTGATTTAATCTAAGAAATCTTTTGAAACTGTCCTAGATTGTGATCATGTGGGCATGTATGGGCCAATTACAATATTGAGATGTGTTTGAAAAATAAACTAAAAGGAGTCCTGAGGGGGTTGTTGTCCTCTCCTAAAGGTTTTAGTCTTTTTAAGGGAGATGAAATTGTCCTACAACCTTTTTCTAATTCTCAAGGTCACTTTGAAGCATGAGAGAAGAGCATACTAAATGATTGTTACCCAACTTCTGGTCCCAATGCAAGTTTTATGTGATTACAAATTATTCCCACTTCTACTCTTAGTCAAAGAAAGCCATCCATGTGGAAAAATGAAAGCAAAAAGAGGAAATAATGAATTTAAACCCCCTAAGTGCCTATGTGTTTTGACTAATCCCTTTATATGGAGAGGGAACTAAGTGTGGTGCAGATTACAACATGCATGAAATCACTTTTAAGAAGACTAGGGGCCTTTCCCAAATCCCAAAAAGGCTTACAATGTGTATTTTTATGCAAATGTGTGTGGGTCTCAGAGTAGACAGAGGCACACTAAGCGCCTATGCGCAAACCAAAAAAGACTTTTGGGCACAGGTGCGTGGAGGGCGCTGAACAACATAGTAATTTTGGTGCACATGTGTATGATGCACGACTGTGGGCCAATAAACCCGCGCACACCTGTCACATGGCTGTGAAGAAAATTCTGAATGGAAGTCTCTCAATTCAGCTTTGAATTGGATGTTTTGCAGGTTGGCTTGGGCCGGTTAAGGTACCTGTAGGTTAAATAAACCAAAAGAAGAGCTAGAAAAACCCAAATGGGGTAGGAAATTAATACCTTTCCCCAGTGGATTCGCCAATCTGTTGCGCCTCTTTTGTCACCTAAATGAGCAAAACAGAGGTGCTTACAAGCTTAGTTGGGTTATCTAACCAAGACAACAGTGAAGGAAAGGGTTAGAAAAAAAAAAATAAGAGACTAAGCTAAGAATTAAACGAAGAAATGAAAGAACAACTAAACTATTGAGCATAAGGACATAAGAACAAGAAACCAATAAGACTCACGTCACCAATGGAAATGATTGTATTAGTGAAAAAGAAAACACGGAGAAGAAAGAGGACTTTGGGTCCCTTCTTCCTCCAAGGGAGGGCTCTTGGACCCCCACAATTGAGCTCTTCTTACAACTTTGAAACTTGAAAGAAATGGTGAAAGAATCCTAAGCTAATCCACTCAAGGGGTGAGGTGGATTGCTCAAATGGAATGATGCTAGTATGCTCTTGATGAGAAAAGAGGATTCCCCAAGAGAATATTAGCAGCATAACCTTGCAAATGAATTCCTTGAAAATGTAGTGCACCCATGGCCTTGTTTTATAGAACCACTTTGAGGTATTGTGCAACCAACTTTTAGTGTGAAAAGGGGTTGTTTAGGGCAATTTTATTGTTTTTGACCAACCACCCAGTCAGATCCAACCGAGATTTGGATATCAAATCAACTTGGAAGCTAAACCAGAAGTGGGTGGGAGGCCGACCAATCTCATAAATGCACCATTCTCAGGTGTGCACGAATTTTAGTGACCACAGTCGTGCATCGTGCGCATGTGCGCTTTTCTTGCATTTCTGGATGGCACATGTGCATGCATGCCCTGTGTAGTCATAGCGCACTTTGATTTTATAACTGATTGTATAGTTTTGGACCTTTTGGAAAAAAAAATTGGTAATTTTGGTCCATGGGTGAACTCATAGTTGTTTGAAGATGTTGGATTCTTGTAACTATTTGCGGACGAAATTTTAGTGATAACACCATCACTATCCATATTCATATTGCATTGTTCATCATCATTCTTGGGTAAGTGAAGGTATGTTATTTTCTAATATTTAATCATGTAATTCCTTACTTTCTAGTAATGAATAACTTTGGAAAATTCCCTCACCATGCTCTATTTCCTTTTTCACTTTCATAACCTATGCCACTTGCATAAGGATATGCAACCACTTCAGTTGGGGGGGGGGGTGGCCTATATTCACTATATATTCATTACCATTATTCCATTTTACCATTTCATCATTCGATTTATGATTCACTAACATTTCTTTTCCAACGACACTTTGTTGCATTAATTTATATACATATTGGCATGATTCATAAAGATAAAGAAAAGGATTTCTTATACACAATGATTCTTTCTTATGCACATTGATAGATCATTATTATTTCCAGTGAGTATATGACTAAATTATTGCAGCAAGAAAGCAAGTAAGTGAAATGAATGTTGTTAACACAAGAACCAACATTCTTTGTATTCATGGTTGTCACACAAGAACCAACCATAAGAAAATTTCACATGTTGTTACACATGTATTACATGCTGCTACTCCTATATTTCAAATCCTGGAAATATTCCATATTAAAAAAACATCATCAAGCAAAGCCAAAATCTGAATGCCAAAAGTTCCTAAGAAAATCCA